>JAAVTI010001076.1:0-186706 GCA_011947335.1 Phytophthora constricta | reverse complement strand
GCGTTTAGCTGCTTCTGCCAATGACTTGGTGAACTGCCAATTGTAGTAGTGCTGGTCTGACCGAAGGTAGTTGCAGAGAGACCAACCGGACGTTCTGGCGACGCTCGAGGCCCAGATCCAGTCCAGCAATTTGGTGGAACCGATGGCGCAAGCGTCGCTCAGCGAGAGATTCGGCGGCGGCCCCAGGAAGCACGAGATGACGCCAGAGTCGCCCTCAAAGGCCTGCAGAACGGGCCACTCACGCAGCACAAAGTGCAGGCTCGCTAGCATCTCACTTATCCGCAGCAAATTCGAGATGATGCGTGTCAAGGACCTTGCACCTTGACTCAAGGTGCAGGTCCATGGCACCGGAGATTGAGATGGCCGTCCAGCATGTAATATGTCCCGAAGAACATCGCGTGCCTTCAACTTCAAGATCAAATCCTTCCACATCTATCTCAAGGAATGTCATCAAATGTGAAGTGCGCCGAATCGGCGTTCGTCGCGTATGTTGAATGTCGGAAGGCCCACGAGTGAGTTTTTGATGATGCACTCGGTAGTTTTTGATGAGTGCTGGACCAGCACTCATCAAGAAACTACCGAGTCAAGAAATTACGGAGGAAACAGGTTGACCACGAGCGTCACATTTCGCCTTTGGGACTCACAAATAGTGAGTCCCATGCTCAGCGATGACCAACTTTTTTAAATAGAGAACCTCAACCCCCAAAAAAATATTATCAACTTCGAAAACTCGGGTACGCCTAATTATCCCGGGAGCTGATTGTCTCGTGGCAAGCTGCATCATTGTACAAACGGCTGGCAACACGTTGTGGGGAGCAACCCCCGAGGGACTATTACTTTGGTGCAGTTGACGTGCTGAATGCTACCAACTGCAGTGATAGAAAGACAACAAAACGACCACGCGCACGAATGGCATCATCCAATGTCATGAAGCCATAAAGGTTTTAAAGCACACTCGTCTCGACTGCATCTCACACTCGGGTACAATACACTGAAATACACTTGTCTCCGCTCCGCTCTACGACGAGTACGGGGGCAGCGTGTCTGCCACCGGTCGGAAGTCACAGCTGCCCGGCGCGTAGCTCTTCACGTGCGTGGCCATCTGCGCCAAAGCACAGCACGAGCAGCACAGCGAGGCGCAAAAGTCGGTGTGCGAGTTGCCTGGGATCTGGAACCGCTCGCGAGTCTTCATGCGCAGGTGGCACACGAACAGCGCGAAGATGATGCGCACGACCACCGAGATGCCGCGGTAGATGGTCACAGCAGCAGCACCGCCGTCGCTCGTGCTGTAGCTGTAGGCCGTGTGTCCGTCGCTGGTGGTGCTCGACTCGACTGTGACGCTGCTGGAGCCCGCGCTCGACGCGAGGCCGCTCAGCACAAACTCCGCAATAACCACGACGAAACACGCGAGCAGCGCCGTCGAGAAGGTCGTGACCCCGAGCCGCGCCGAAATCTGCGCCATCGAGACGCACGAGCAGCACGTGACCATGAAGCAGTTGGGCATGAGGTTCGTGAAGCAGTCCCAGAAGCCGACGGCCCACTGGCCCCGTGTGAACCCGTCGTCGATCTCGAGATCGATGGACTTGCCCGGTTGGAGCGACGTGTTGTCGGGCACTTCGGCCTGCACCGAGTACGGGACGTCAACTGGCTTTGCAGGTGTGTCGGAGGTGAGCATCTGTGCTTGCGCCATTCTTGCGGGGCTGTCGAAGAGGAGGTTGGTGGTGGGCCTGGACGGCGTGTACAGCTGGACTTGAGGGCCGTAGAAGAAGTCGGAAAGTGAGTGTGGACTTGCACACCGCGGTTCGGTCGGTCTAGACCACAACACCACTGGGAACTCGACTCGCTGTTCGACTCGCTGTCCTGTGTCAGTCTCTTGCGCAGCCCACGCTCATGTACTGAGCCAGCCGCTCAAGGGTCCTTTTGCAACTTACATGCTACTCAGCTGGTAAACGCGACCATCAGATGCTAGTGGCTGTACCGCTCAAGTGTCGAATGACAGTGCGGCTAAGTCGTGAGGGAGAATGAAACGCACTATGATACGTAGCAGGTGGTTAGTGCTATAACGGTTGAGCAACGAAAGATGTTTTCAATCGATATGTGTAGGGTATCGATTATATCGATACCCTGCAGCATCATTCGCACTGCATATCAGTTGTAGCGACAGATGAAGATGTTGTGTCTCGTAGCGGCATTGGCTTCGCCGTGTTGCATTCATAGCATTGGACTGCATAAGATGCTATCGCTCTGTGTCCGATATTTAGGAGAGTCTCGACGAACTGCAAGCGATTTTGATGAGAAGGCGATACCATAGAGGCATGCATCAAGTGCGCCGTGACGTCGCGGCCGAAATGCAGCAGCGAAGCCTGTTGATGGTGCCTTTCACTCAGAAATCATGTCCGTGTCCTCAAGAGCTGATGTATGTGTGTCGCGTGGATGCCATTAATTCAGTTACACTGGACAAGAAGCATTGCAACATGTCGTGGGTGAGCCATTGAATAGATGGCAGCCAGCGCCTAGTAGTCGATTCTACCCTAGGAAATGATGGCTGGCCCCGGCGTCCTCTTCAATAATGCATCACTCATCATCTCCTCTTCAGGGTGTGTCTTACCACGCCCGCACAGTACCATTTGCGAATGCTCCGTGTACAAGCATAGTGTCTGCGCCAACGACCACAATCCGATCTGCCTCAGTCATGGACGAGCATTACGTTAAATCAACTCGGTCGGCTGAACCTGTTGGTGTTCCTTACGCTACTCACGTTGACGACCTCGACCATTCTTCTCGCGGCTTATCCACCTGGGATGTTGGCTTGTTTGGATGCTTCACGGACCTCGTCCCCAACTGCGTGATGGTCACTTTTTGCCCGTGTGTCTCCGTCGCGCAAACTGCGTCGAAGCTCGAGGTCATGGAGAAGATGTCGGCCAAGTTCCGAGTGACCCCATACTGGCTTGCTCTCCTGCCGACGTGCGTCGTCGTTGTGGGGCAGTACGTGATGCTCGCACTTTTCATCAACCAAGTCTCGGTCATCGTTTCGAGTGACTCGGTGGTCTGGGGCTACATCAAGTACAAGTATCACCACTGGGGCGAGGACGACACGTGGTACATCTACCTCATCCTCAGCGGCGTTTGCTACGTGCTCTTCGCCATTGCTGTCTGGCAGCTCCGCGCAAAGGCACGCAGCAAGTTCCAGCTCCGCGGAGGCTGGGTTGAAGACTGCTGGTCGTCATTTTGGTGCCCATGTTGCGCGCTGGCCCAGACCGCGACGCAGGCGAAGAGCTACACGCCAGGCAGCTGCAGCTTTGGGCCGCCCACAGCGGACACCCTGCCAGCGTACGCCCATAACTAGCTACAGCTGAACACTATGAACGGATGAAGCTACACCTCATGGTGTGAGCCGAGGGGTCGGGTCTCAGTGCCCGATACGTGAAGGAGATTGCTGGCGACCGCAGCGAAGCAATAGGATATCACCGACTTCTATGCAGCAGCAGTCGCCGATGAAAATTCCGTCGGTGATTGTCAATAACTCGGCGAAGACGAGGCGGGTGCGCACCCACACGCGCGATCTTGAAAAGTGTATGTCTCTACGAACTTCAACTTGACAATATACATCAAAGATGCAACCTCATCATATTATACGACACTTCTATCTTCAAATCTGTATTGATCGGGATTGACACCTTCATATCGGTACACAGGAGGATACTGTTTTGCAGGACACGGAAGCACTGGTATACGAATGTACCCAGTGAGTGGGTGCACAATGCTCGACCATTCGTCGCCAAGAGAGAGCTCTTTGACTCTTTGCATCACCTCGCAAGACAGGGCAAGCACTTTCCAACTTGCACTGCTGGAACACTACGACAACTCCACCGTCGCACGCACGATGGCCGACGACCAGCCGTACGCCATCCAAGTGGAGGACCCCAAGGGCACTAACGACCCCGGCATCACGACCGGCAAATGGGATGTCGGTTTCTGCGGCTGCTTCAAAGACGTCGTGCCCAACTGCTGCATGGTCTACTTCTGTCCGTGCGTGACGTTCGCCCAGATCACGTCGCGACTTGGCACAGGCAACTTCTGCTTCACGTTGCTGGTCTTCGTTCTGCTGAGCATCTTGAGCTGCTTCGCGGGCATCGGCTACCTCATCCTGGCCATTTGGATCAGCCAGACGCGCGGGAAGATTCGCGACCGCTTTAAAATCTCTGGCGGTGCATGCGACGACTACTGCGCCGCGTGCTGCTGTCCGTGCTGCACACTAGCGCAAATGGCTACGCACGTCAAGAGCTACAAGCCCGGCAGCTGCGAGTTCGGACCCACTGACACGCTTCCCGCGTATAACTGAAAACTGGTGTCCTCGCTGACAAGATGTTGGGGATGCACGTTGGTTGCTGAATGCACTGACCCGACCGAGTTATTGAATGAATTTGTTTGTATTGCCATCTCGTTGTCGTTTCGTGTGCGTGAGATTCGAAATTAGCCTCCAGGTAGAGGACAAATGAGAGCACACGGCTGTGTAGAGGCAGCTCACCAGTAAGTGCAGACAACAATAGCGTGGTCCTGAGGCACACGCAAGGCGCGGCGGTGTCTATTCTACCTACACAATCAGCACACCATAGGGTGTGTGCAGCGGGGCCATTCTGGGTGATGTTTTATTTTTCTGTTCGCTTCATCGTCACGCGGGACGTCCGCGAGTCACTCTCGAGGTATCCAGAAAGTGGAGCTCCAGAAAAGCGTAAGAAACACTGTCTTCGCCCGTCGGCATCGACCTCATTCCACAACTTGCAATACGCCAGAACATCCAAGAACGCCAGCCTGAACGAACGGAGCTCGAGTCATGGCGCAGACCGACCAGCCGTACGCTATTCAAATGGAAGAGCCCAAGGGCACCAATGACTCGGACATCACGACCGGCAAATGGGATGTCGGTTTCTGCGGCTGCTTCAAAGACGTTGTGCCCAACTGCTGCATGGTGTACTTCTGTCCGTGCGTCTCGTTCGCCCAGATCTCGACTCGGCTCGGCACGGCCGAATACGGCTACGCCCTACTAGGATTCCTCCTCCTGAGCGTCTTGAGCGTCTTCGTGGGGCTCGGGTACCTTGTGCTCGTGCTTTGGATCACGCAGACGCGTGGGAAATTGCGCAAGCGCTTCCAGATCCCTGGAAGCTGGTGCGGAGACTACTGCGCCGCGTGCTGCTGTGGGTGTTGCACGCTAGCGCAGATGGCCACGCACGTCAAGAGCTACAAGCCGGGAAGTTGCGAGTTCGGGCCCCAGGACACGCTTCCTGCGTATGACTACAGCTAAGACGGGACGATATTGCGTGTAGCTCGGCGCTTTGTAGTAATCTTTGCGTTTGCATAATCAATCGATTTTGAGCCATTTGGACGGTGTTTCGCGTGCAGACGATGTCTCCTCTTGGTGGTGACTCACTGCGGTGACTCCTTCGATTGAAGTGCAGAATAGGTCATGATTACACTTGTAGCGACACGCTTTGATTGTCAGCCTTTGCACATCCCAAGTGAACTCGTGGCTCAAGTTTCACGGCAGCGTTTTCGTTGTGTTTGGTTTGGTCAACACTCGCTCACATTGCAATTTGCGACCAAGACTCGGCTATCAAGAAGGACAAGACGATCAACCCATCATTCAAGATGGCCGACCACAACAATTCTGCATCGTACGCTATCGCGATCAAGTCGAACCAGGCGAATATCACGACCGGCAGATGGGAAGTGGGGCTCTGTGGATGCTGCACGGACTGTGTGCCCAACTGCTGCATGGTGTACTTCTGCCCGTGTGTCTCCATCGCCCAAATTTCGGCACGAATCGGTGCAATGTCGTACTCGGCAGCACTGTTGATCTCCTTCGTGGTGATCTTCTGCACCTGTGGCGTGGGGTGGTTCATTGCTACCGTCTGGATTTGGTCGACACGCGCGGAGATTCGTGGGCGGTTCCTAATTCCGGGTGGGTGCTGCGGGGACTGCATGACATCGGTTTGTTGCGGATGCTGCACCTTGGCGCAGATAGCAACCCACATCAAGAGTTACGAGCCTGGCAGTTGCGACTTCGGACCGCAGGATACACTTGCACCGTACCAGCACGCCTAATGTGCAGAAGACAGTTCAAGACGAAAAGGTCGATGATGATGCTTTACATGTTCATCCCTAACCAAAACAAATGCGGCTATGCTATTGTAGCAATCACAAACATATTCAGACAGGCAGACCGTAAGACTGCATCCTAGGATTTAAATGAGCAACACGAAGCGCCAAGTAGAATTTTGACCTCGGTAAAATGAGTCACTGCAATGGAAGTTGCAAAATGTTCATCTCAAAGGCATTCAAGCACGCCACTAGATCTCCAGTCGGGCCGTAGCGGCACTGCTGTCGCAAATTCACCACGAAAATACAGTGCCCAAGCTTCTTCAAGTCTCTTGATGAACTCGGCATCGCTAAATGCGACCTGAGCGTCGCCAAACTCAGTCGCGTTCAGTGCCATCGTCGCCGCCGCTCTTGCTGCTCCCACTGGATGAGGTCCTGGAAGGTGGTGTGAGTCAAAAGGAGGAGACCAAAGTTAAATTGGCGGGATCGTTTCTTGAAAAATAAAAACAAAATCCAGGCAAGCGCAACCTTGCCGTAGTTGTTATCGCCATACGATACAGATAGGGCCAAAAACTTCGGTGTTTCCAAGGCCGAATTGTCGATCCATTCGACGACGCTGGGTCAGTCGTGACGCTGCGCTCTAATGGGTCACCAAAAGCTCTTTGGAAATACCAGGCGTACATGATGACCCAGATATCGTTATGCCAATGGCAAAATGCCAAAATGTCATGCCGATCCCAATAATGGAAGCTCAAATTTGCAGCCAGAAAGATACTTCGAGAAGTAGCCCGTAGCTTTCAGCCCTCCACTGGTCTCATTAAACGCCCTCTTGAAGACCGTGGGGATTTAAAGGGCTTGACTTTGTCGTGAAGGTTTTGGGAGATAATCAGATGTGTGGCTACCCAAACATCGCCGAGAAGTCTTTCCAACGTATTCTGCACAAATTTTTAAGAGTCTCCAATGCGCAAGAAATGCAATCGACCAGACCGCAAAAAACGTGATCCAGTAAGGAGCTCAGCTGAGTACCATCTCTGAAAGCAGCGAAACTTCCGGTATCAATACTTGCTTTTCTTCAACCTGGCGAACTTTAGAAGCAACATCTGTATCATCTTCTGCTTCTTCAACGGTGACACCCCAATTGTACAGCTATCCGCACTTGGTGACCAGCTCCCGATGATGGTTTAGCGTCACAAAAAATAAAGGAACTACAAAAATTCCATATCGATGGTATCCGCAGAGAGGTATGAGAAGTAGCCCATGATGCTCCATTCGACATAATCTGTCAGGCGACTTGGTCCTCGAACTCACAAATTTTAAATTGTCTGCGTCCTAGTTCATTAGCCGACGGTAGATCAGCACCCAGTCATTGCGGCCCGCAAAAGAGCAAATAAATTCTCGTGACCAACCTTCCCATACGGCAAACGCGTCTGATACAGGAATCCAGTCTACCTTCTCGGCAAACTCTTGAATCAAAGCTTCACTAAGATCGCTATTCAGTTCAATCGATCCGAGAACTCTCTGACAAACTCCTCACCAAGAGGTTGGCACTGCGAAATCTCTGACCAATTCACGTGGTCTGCAAACTCCTGGATTACTTTTACGGTGAGGTGTACTTTGGAGATTTCTTCTTGTTTGATCCAGTGCGCCAGGCCGTCGGCTTTCATTGCAGAATAATCAGGAAGCGGTTCGCTCGACCCGCCTAGCTTCGCCCACTTAAATGCTCTCATGGTAATTTGTGTTGTGTCAATGGTGTCGTGCTGTCAATCAGGAATATGTTTGTGAAAGTTTTGCCTATCAGACTGTACCACTTAGCCATGGCTGGAACTAGTTTGCCCATTGCCATTGCCATTGCGCAAGGAGAGCCCATTATCGCATATCATTGACATCTCAAGGACTATGTGTTTCTTGCCTCTGTCATCCAGAGTGGAGGCAGACGCAGCCATGTCATCTTTTGATCTGAGAAAGGCGTTGAATTCTAAACTTGGTGTGGTCACGGTACAAGACAACCACGATGGTACCTTCTGGAGAAACGATCGTCCTAAAATCTTAGACGGCATTTGCGTTTGCCGTTGCGCATCTTCTGAGGTCTATCAATACTTATTTGCCTCAACCGATATGGTGACACATGAGCTTCTCTGTGAGACTTAACGACCTGACCACTAATAGACTTTTTTCAATTCCTGCGTAGTCTAGTCCTTCATTCATCAATTCGCCAAGTAACAACAACCCATCGGCAGCAGACGATCGAAGAACACAAGATGGCTGACACTGACAAATCTGCACCATACGCCATCGCCATTGAGGAACCCAAGTCAGGTCAAGATGCTGCATCAGAATTCACCACCGGAAAATGGGAAGTGGGTCTCTGCGGGTGCTGTACGCACTGCGTGCCCAACTGCCTCATGACGACGTGCTGTCCCTGCGTCACCGTCGCTCAAATCTCGGCACGCCTCGGCATGATGACCTACGCTACTGCCTTGCTGATCTGCCTCTTGCTGATCGTCTGCACTGGCGGTGCGGGTTCCATCTTCGTTGCCATTTGGATTTGGATGGCGCGCAAGCAGACACGTGAACGCTACCAGATCCCTGGAGGATGCTGCACGGACTGTCTAGCGTCGTGCTGCTGCGGTTGCTGTGCTGCGGCACAGGTGGCGACACACATCAAGAGCTACAAGCCGGGAAGCTGCGCATTTGGACCGCAGGATACACTGGCCCCGTACCAACACGCCTAAGACGAGCAAGACAGCTAAGGCCCTGCATTCATAACCGCTTATCAAATACATTTGCTTTCAAACTCTACACGGATGTCCGTTTGTCTGCTAATCGCAGCTATCAAAATACTGCACGGATGCACTTCGATTGATCGCAGTTCAGGTTATTGCCGTGGTTGCGAAACTACAAGATGTATTTGGGTCAGCTGTCACTCGCATCGCAGTTCAGCGGTCTGCTATATATCGCATTATAAGACTTTGCACAACCACCCTGTGCACTGTGCTATATTTCAGTAAAGCAGTCCAGGACGACAACGATGGAGGCCCCGTACGCGATTCCCGTGGACGAGACCACCAAACTAAGCTCAAACCTTGCAGAAGTTGCTGCTGTCGCCATCCAAGTCGATGATCCCAAGCCAGACAAGGACCCGTCAGGAATTACGCTCGGCAAATGGGAAACACACTTCTGTGCATGCTGTACGCACTGCGTGCCCAACTGCCTCATGGCCACCTGCTGCCCGTGCATTTCGGCGGCGCAGATCTCAGCACGTCTGGGTATAACGACATATACCTGTGCGCTGATCTCTTTCGTGCTGGCGTTCTCCTTTACCAGCGGCATCGCATTGGCGGTCCTCTTCGTCTGGATCTGGCAAGTCCGCCAAGCCACTCGAGAGCGATTCAACATTCCTGGTGGCTGCTGCGAGGACTACTGCGCCTCGTTCTGGTTCCCATGCTGCACGCTGGCACAGATTGCCACGCATATTAAGAGCTACAAACCCGGTAGCTGTGACTTTGCTCCGCAGGACACCTTACCACCTTACCAGCGTAGTTGAGCTGTGCATCGTAGGCAGCCACAACTAACAATCAACTTCATTCAATCTGGAAGCCACCATGACCAATGCGATATGCGTTGAGTGGCAGATGAAGGGTGCCGATCATTACCGAGTGAATACGACGTTAGCCAATACCGGAAGCTATCACCGCGGTCCTCAAATCGCCGATCATAGTTGAATTCACCACAGACGAACGCACCAAAAGCTACGGTGGAGCGATTCAACTTTGCAATATGACCAAGACCACGACTCCTCACCAGATTACTACGGTGACCACCCCTACGCAATTCAGGTGGAGGCCCCACAGACACCGCCCGCAAACTCAAACCAACTTCCGACTGTCAATGCTGAAGATGTGGTTCACTTCAAGACAGGAGATTGGGAGACCACGCTGTGGTGCGGTTGTTTCAAGCACTGTGTACCGAATTGCTGCATGGTCAGCTTCTGCCCCTGCGTCACCCATGCGCAGGTTTCGGCTCGCTTGGGGATGGCGCCGTACTGGTGCGCTTTGTCCACGCTGATCATCCTGGTTGTGCTCACTGGTGGCACCGTGCACTTGATCCTCTTCATCTGGATCTGGAAGGCTCGAGCGCTCACTCGTGAGCGGTTCCAGATCCCGGGTGGGTGTTGCCGAGACTGTTGCGCCTCACTCTTCTGCCCGTGCTGCACTTTGGCGCAAATGGCCACACACATCAAGAGCTACAAACCAGGTAGCTGCGACTTTGGACCACCCGATACGCTGCCTCCATACTCTCGCACCTAGACTTGTCCTTGCTCCTGGCTTCGGATCGGATGAAGGAGTCACAAGGCATAGTTGAGATCACGCATCTAACTGCAACAGAAGCATGGTGATTGAATACGAATTACTGCCAACACATCCAAACCGATTGCAAGTGTTAATACCTGTATTCTTCTGCTCCTACCGCATCTTGCTTGACTTCATTTCTTGTGCAACGAGTAAGTCGAGTGATTGAATGAAGGAGCAGAGAGAACACCATGACCGACATCAGTACAGACAGTAGGTTCTACGGCCTTCTCGCAGGAAAGAGATCCCTGCTATTATAGCTGCAAGGCTAGTCGTCTCAAACGCATTTGTCTGCATACCTAGCTATCTTCAATCGTTGGAACGAATACCGGTCAGAAGTGCAGATAGAGCTCTGCTTGGACGCTAACATTGCAGTCGACTAACGTTGAAGCGAGCAAATCCTCTGAAGCGCATCGTAGAACAGGTGGTGATTGGCCACGAGTTGCGGTGCTCGCTGCGACCATCTCTACACTATTGACCTCGATCGAACGATTCCGCAGGTCGAAAAGCGCGGTCCAGTCGTGAGCTCATCACATCTCAAGTCTCCGCTTCGAAATCGAGTCCCCATTGCATCAAGATGAAGGAGGGTGTGGGCTTCCAGTTCATCTGCTTCGGCTTCGGCCAGGCCATCATGCTACTCAACGTGGTCTCAGGTATCCTGTCCAAGTATTTGACGCTTGAAAATGCCAGTCTGCCCACACTGCAGAGCACATGTTTGTACGTGCTACTGGCCGTGGTGTTCCTGGCGGTCCGCCTTATCCGCAAGACGCCGCTCATTGGCGTGCCCTGGTGGTTCTACATCATTCTGGGTGCTGTCGACGTCGAGGGCAACTACTTCGCCGTCAAGGCCTACAACTACGCCAACTACGCCACGCTCAGCCTCATTCTGAACATGACGGTGCCGTTCGTGACGCTCTTCTGCTACCTGTTCCTCAAGACACGCTACTCGATCCGCCACTACATCGGTGCAGTCATCGCACTCTGTGGCTCGGTCGTCATCTTCGTGTCCGACTACACGTCGTCGGCGAATGGTGCCAGCAGCCGTGAGGTGCGCGGAGATATGTACGCGCTCATCGCCGCCGCGTTCTACGCCACGTCCAACGTCATGATCCAAGCTGTGGTCAAGACGCGCAACCTCGACTCGAACGTGGAAGTTCTGGGCTTCTTGGGCCTTTGGGCATCCATTGTGTCGATCATCCAGGTGCTGATCCTTGAACGCGCGCCCATCGAGGAGGTCGACTTCAATGCTCGTATTTACGGCTATATGACGGGCTACGTGTGCGTGCTGTTCGTCTTCTATGCCATCACGTCGGTATTCTTGCGGGTGGCCGAGTCGCTGATGTTTAACTTGAGCCTGCTCACGGGGCCAATCTTCACGGTGGCTGTGTCGTACCTCATCTTCGACGAAGCCGTGAACAAATGGTACTGGCTGGCGCTGGTGCTCGTCTACATCGGACTGGTATGCTACAGCACAGCGCCGGCACCTGAAGAGACCTCGAAAACCGACGTTAAAGCTCCCACCGGCGACTACGCTGAAGCTGTCAGCCCCGTCGACGTGCACTACGCTTAAAAGAATGTCAGTATTTGCTTGCATTGTCGATACTTTATCGATGAAAGCATGCCTAAATTGCTCTTGCTAATGACGTTGTGTACTGGTATACACTCAGTTGGTGTGCATCTGAAGAGTTGATGGGCTTCGAAAGTCGACCTTTGTTCGTTTTTGCGGACTTGTCCATTACACGCGCTGGTACGGAGGTAGCGTCGCTTGTGGCTCGAAGTCGCAGCTTCCTGGCTTGTAGCTTTTGATATGCGTAGCAATCTGCGCCATGGTGCAGCAGCCGCAACAGAACGAGGCCAAGCAGTCACAGCAACACCCTCCTGGAATTTGGAACCGCTCGCGTGTCTGCTGCCTCGCCAGCCACAGCCACACTGCAACGACAATCGCTCCACCACCACCCGTGCAAACAATGATCACGAGATACAGCAGTAGGGCGATAGGGAACTCCATTATGCCGAGACGTGCCGAAATTTGAGCGATGGTGACGCACGGACAAAAGGTCGACATGAGGCAGTTGGGCACACAGTGCGTGCAGCAACCGCAGAACCCCACCTCCCACTTGCCGATTGTGAACACATCTTCATCGTTGTCCTCCACTCCGATAACATAAGGCTCTCCCAACCCCATTTTGCACACTTGATGCGGTGTCTTGAATCCGGCGAGTTGTGGAATGAGACCGTCAAACAAATAGTGCGGTATTCAATATCTCCCCGATGCTATGCAACACCACGCACGTCCATTCCGGGCACCACAAAGTGGATATCTCGCGTGAGTCACGGTCATGTGGCGTGACCACAAAGCAAACTCGTCGTGACTCGCAAGAATCTCGTGCATATATATTTACAACTCGACGCAAATTCCTTCCGGACAGTTGCCATCGCACTCCATGACACGAGTTTGCTACTAGCAAATTGCTAGTAAGCAGAATCTTCTTATGACGATTTTCGCAGGCAACAACACCGCATCACAAATGCGGACTATTTTATGTTCGACGTTGTGGAGACATCAACGAAACATATACATACCGTCGATTTGGAGAAGAAGTCATGCAGTGTATGTACTTTCAGGATACTGTACCCCTTGCTGCACGATGTATCTCACCCATCGAAACTCATGTAACTCAAGTTCGAGGTTTCAGACTTGATAACTCGTACTCCTGGTACCAACCAAGTTTTTAAGCACAACGTATGATGAAGGTATCACTCTCATATCTTCACGCGAGTTTGACGAAGCCGTCCCTGTCTGTCCAGGTTTGTCAGCCACCCCTCGAAAAGGGAGTCGGTCGCCCTGCCAACAGAGGACGAACAGCAAAATGAACCGTGCGCTGAGTCGTCCTCAATCTGTACTGGTTTCGGGCATAACAAGCGCAGAGGTGATGGTTCAGAACGATCTAGGCCGCCCAAATGTGATTAGCTGCCAGCTACCGGTAGTAGCTGGTTGTGGCTGTGTCATTTCCGCCGAGGGGTATTTAAAACATTATTAAACTCTTGTTTCCCAAAATTGAAACTTGAGGGGCATCTCTGAAGACAAACCGGCAAAGTATGAGAGGGGCAGTTAAAAATGTTCCCTGTATTATGTGAGCAAACTCGTGGACAAAATTCCACTACCGTGAGAAAACGTCCAGCTGCAATAATAGTCGCACTTTTCGCCTAGCAGTCTTAGGGACACTAAATAAACCATCGACCCTGTGCAGCTCTTCACGGGGTTTTACCATTTTGCTTCAATGTGCTGAAAAGACCTCTGCATCGTTGCTCAAGCACGAGGCTTCAATAGGGCAACGCATTCCAATGTGATTATAAGCCCCGTGATGATGCAAATCCTAAATCCTCCCACCAGATATTGGTGGTGCTGCATGACCTGTTTAGTTTTAGCCCATTCTGATCATTCCGGAACACGCGCCATTTATAGTTTAGCATGAAATCATTCTGCTGTGCAAACTAGCATTCGCCAACAACATAGCGAGCGCGCTATCGCTTACCCCTCGCTAAAGGTTGTCCCTGCTGTAGTGAGGTGCTTGACCGCATCAATGGTATCGCGCAACGACATTGTACCGATAGAAACAACGGGTATGAAAATTGAACAGCATTCCCAGTCTTCGCTTGACCACAAAACCAGTGTCCACCTACATGAACGAGTTACCAAGAACGAAGTTAAAGACCCTAACGCACATGTCACCTCACAAAAGAAGGTGGAGTTTTGTACTGTAATTCTATAAGTCATCCTTATCGCAATTGATTGACATACTTAACTTTTTTTTCTGATTGAACTGCAGAAACTCGGCGCTGACCTTGCCTTCTTCGATTTATTTCCAAGGGACCACTGGTTTCGCCGGAGACTTATCCGACTCGTCTCACATAATTACTTCGACCGCTTTATCGTTTTTGCCATCATCACGAACTCCATCATCCTTACTCTTGCTGACTTCTCGGTTGTCGACAAAACCTTGAACCCAGCAAGCACAGGCTTTACGTTTCGACACGGCGTCGTCGTGCCGGCTACGTCTCTTTTAAACAGAATCGTCAATCTTTCTGAGATACCATTCACCTCGATTTTCACAGCCGAGTGTATTTGCAAGATCCTTGCTCTGGGTTTTGTTCGAAACAAAGGCGCCTACCTGCGGGATTCTTGGAATCTCCTCGACTTCGTGGGCGTCATTTCAAGGTAAGCTGCGCCTGTCATAATATCACTATCGTTTTGATCTGACTTCTCTATCGCCTCGTGACTGGCTTGGCTTGTTACCGTTAGTCTCGTTGCTATTTTGCCGACAGTACCAAACGTCTCAGTAATTCGCACAATCCGTGTGCTACGTCCTCTACGGTCTCTATCTATGATTCCGGGTATGCGAATGCTTATATCAGCTCTTCTCAAGGCACTACCTGCCCTCGGTAATGTCGTCGTTCTCCAAGTGTTCCTCTTTTTCATGTTTACCATTCTCGGAAATCAACTCTTCGGTGGTAACATGACCCGACGTTGTCGGCTGACCGAATTCCCTGTGCGGCTACCCGTCGACGATCTAAACCCCACGGTGTTTGGCCTATCACATATGATTATTTAACTGCTGTGCAAGCCAATCCAGAAGCCTATCGTTGTATTGACGGCCCAATTCTCGAAGTCCAAACAGGGGATTTTGTCAAAGAGACTTCGCCGTGGAATAAAGCACAAGCATGCTTTTGGCCCGTTGATCCAAACGATGAGCAAATTTGTGCGAGACCAAATTACCCAGGCAACCACCAGTGCATCGCGGGCAAAACTTGTGGGGGAACTATGACGTTTATGGCAACCCTCGATTTCTCAGCAATATCGTGATGGAAGATGCACTCTACCAGGATACGTTTGATTATGGATTAACAACATTTGACGACATTGGACATGCGATCGTGACCTTTTTCAGGTTATAACTTCGGAAGGTTGGACGAATATCATGTACATGTCCATGGATTCGACGCAACCAATCATCGCGGTAATGTTTTACATCGCGTTCGTGATCTTTGATTCCATCTTCGTTATGAACTTGACTCTTGCCGTTATTGCCGACGAGTTTAAAATCGATGATAGCGGTCCCAGTCTCACAACTGTAGAAAAACATTCTTCAAGTCAAAGCCATCGAGGAACATTCGCGATTTAAGCCGCGCATCCCATGGTTGTATTACATAGCCTCGCATCCGCTGTTTTCTGCATTTATCATGGCTATCATCGTCACCAATACCGCTGTACTCTCGTTGGACCATTACCCAATATCTGACGCGATGAACGTCAATCTTGAGCTAATTAACTTTGCTCTCTCGTGCGTGTTTGTCGCGGAAATGGTCATAAAGTCTGCGGTCTCGGGGTTAAGCTCTACACACGCGATCGATTCAATATTTTTGACGCATTTGTTGTCATAATGGGGTTGCTCGAATTGGCATTATCGCCGCCATCGTTCATGTCTAAGAATCAGCCGAAAAAGGGAACAGTCTCATCACTGCGCTCTTTCCGGATTTTTCGCGTATTCAAGTTAGCCCGAAATTGGCGGTCACTGCGCGAGCTGCTTGAGATGATCTGGAGTGCTGTCGCAAGTATCGCTAACTTCGGTGTCCTACTTTTCATATTCATTTATATTTATGCCCTCGTCGGAATGCAGGTGCGCTTGTCTTTTGGTATTTCGATAAATTTTCAATGCTGCACGGAATAGCTTACTTTGTGTTTTGTCAACTCGACTACTGTAGTTTTTGGGAACACGATGCGCTTCGATAGCAACGGATATCCAACACCTTACAACATTGACCAGTATTGGTTTGGAACGGTATATATACACAACCAATGTGACGGGTTAAATGAACCTGGTCTTTGACGGTGTACTTATTCGATTTTTGTTTGCTCCAGGTTCCGAGGCTCAACTTTGATACTTTCATATGGTCTGTTATCACGGTCTTTAAAATCATCACAACCGATAACTGGAACGAAGATATGTACGACGTCATTCGCAGCAACGGCATGTTTGCGGCACTTTATACAATTTCGCTGGTACGTCGTTATTTCTATGCTAATTTTCTCGTATTAGCTCAGTTTACTGCTTCTTGCTAACTTGACAGTGTTTGTGCAGATCGTCTTTGGAAATTTTATTATGATGAATCTCTTCTTAGCTCTCCTGCTTGATAGATTCAGCACTGAGGATGACGATCCAGCCACGGTAAGAGAAATGGAAGCGAAAAAGCTTGCACGAAAGGTGTCATCAATGAAAGTTTCGCCAACACCGCTGTCAACCACCGAGAATAATTTGATGCTTCACAATAAGCAAGATAAAACGCAGCCCAAAGGTGGGATCACCTACCACACTGTCGAGGGCGAGGTTGGGGATGACGAAGCAAGACTACCTGCGAATCTGAGCAACGTAGTTACCCACTCTGACAACGACAGTCAGGGACCCTCTGTTTTAGCGACAACCCCAGAAAGCATGCAAAAACCCGAGGATTTAAAGCAGTTTGTCATGAACAGCGGTTCAGATCAAACTCGGAAGCAACCGAGCACACTCCTTAATACGAAACTCGACAAGATGACTCCACGCTTATCAGAATCCAAATCCAACTTCAAAGATGAGGGCAATGCTTACAGCGCATCTCCGACTGGAAAATTGATTCACAATCTACAGAGCAATTCGCTTTTCATATTTATGGAAAACAATCGTGTACGGCAGTGGATGCTGAATCTGATAGTGCATCCGTATTTCGACTCGACAGTTCTGGCGCTAGTCACCGCGTCGAGTATAACTTTGGCAATTGATAATCCTCTTCGCAATCCGGAGTCAGCGCTGGCAGTTGGATTGAAGCGCATGGATACGGTGTTTGCTATCTTTTCGCCTTCGAAATGGTTGTTAAGGTCATAGCATTGGGGTTTGTATTACATAAAGGGGCATATCTGCGCAATGGTTGGAACGTGCTTGACGGCGTGATCGTCGTTACATCTCTCATTATGTTGGCTGAATCTTCAAGCAGCAGCCACTCGCTGAAGTCACTGCGATCTCTGCGCACTTTTCGCGCGCTTCGTCCGCTGCGGGTAATTAGTCGAAGGCCAGGACTTAAACTTGTGGTGGACGCATTGATTGAAGCCATTCCAGCGGTACTTAACGTACTAATCGTCTGCGCGCTCTTCTATCTCATGTTCAGCATTTTTGCCGTGACTTATCTCAAGGGAAAATTAAATTCCTGTAGTGGAGATGCGTTTGACGCTCTTTCCGATGCTCAAGTCGATTTTCTCGTGAATCCAGAGTCATGGTCCGCTCTGTCCATCGACCAACAGCAATGGTTCAGTAATACGAGCTGCTTTGGTTTTCCAACTGAATCGCTCACGTCAAAGTACGTGTGTGGATGTTGGGGTGCTGATTGGGGACCTGTCGTTCCTCAAAACTTTAACAATGTGGGAAATGCCATGATTTCTTTTTCGAGATGTCAACGACTGAAAACTGGGGCTTGCTCATGGTAGCCTGTATTGATGCGACTGACATTGATATGCAGCCGATACGAGATTACAATATGTGGTGGGCTGGTTTCTTTATCGTGTTCATGATGTTCGGTAGCTTCTTTGTTGTCAACTTGTTCGTTGGTGTCATCATCGATAACTTTAACAAAATGACGGACGCTCTTGGTGGCGCTTTCATGTTGACATCCGAGCAGAAAAAGTGGATGAAAGCCCAGAAAGCCGCAGCACAGATTGGTCCACAGCTCATTCTCAAACCTTTTAAAGATCCTGTGCGACGAGCAATCTTTCACTTTGTTGAAAGTAAGCGGTTTGAGTGGTTCATTATGATTTGCATCATTGCAAACATGCTGCTTATGGCTGCGCAGCACTATGGACAATCAACTGCACAGACAACAATCGTGGGTATTCTTAACGAAGTATTTGCTGCAATATTCACGGTTGAGGCCGCATTGAAGATGACTGCTTACGGATTTGCGTATTTTAATGACAATTGGAACCGCTTCGACTTTTTCGTCGTGGTCGGCACCCACATTAGTATCGTTCTGGAGGAGCTCACGACTACGAAATTTCAATCTATTGCTATACTTGTTCGAGTATTCCGCGTGACCCGTATTATCCGACTCGTAAAAGCGTCTAAGGGAATTCGTCACATCCTGACAACACTCTACTTGGCTCTACCGGGACTCAGCAACACCACTTCAATCCTATTTCTCATGCTCTTTTCATATACTACCATGGGGGTGCAAATGTTTGCAAAGGTGGCACTGGGCGACAACATTGATATGCATGCAAACTTTCAGACCTTCGGAACGGGGTTTCTCTTCATGATACGAGCGGCAACTGGAGAGAGCTGGGATGACTGTATGCACGACTTCGCTGCAAGTCCTGACGGTTGTGTTGACGATCCGCCCTATGACCCCACCATGTGCGGCTTCAACAACTCTGCGGATTGTATTCCGATCAATGGGTGTGGAAACCCCTGGCCTATTTTTCTTCTGTTCATTCACGCTTCTGTGCACGTACGTTATGCTTAACGTGACGGTGGCCGTTATCCTCGAAAGCTTCTCGGACTCGAACGAGGATGACGAGCCGTTCTTTGATCCCGAGATACTGGGCGAATTCCAAACGAAATGGTCACAAGTGGACCCGAAGGCCAAAGGATTTATCCCAGTGTCGAAGCTGTGTATAATCTTTACGATTCTTGAGCCACCCCTTGTGA
Organism: Phytophthora constricta; assembly: GCA_011947335.1. Classification (NCBI taxonomy): domain Eukaryota; phylum Oomycota; class Peronosporomycetes; order Peronosporales; family Peronosporaceae; genus Phytophthora; species Phytophthora constricta. Next base: position 167,529 of record JAAVTI010001076.1, on the reverse strand, counting down.
AACCCGACGCTGTGCGCGACAAGATCTCCTTTCTACGCTTTATGTGTACGTTTTTCTCCAATTTATTTTGCTCAAGTGTGATGACTTATCCCTGTTTTTAAACGAGCAGGTCGTCTACGTTTGCCGATGTATGAGGGAGAGACTGTATCTTTTACAGACACGCTGCTTGCCATGACACACGAGATGGTTAAAGAGGTACGACAGTCTTCTACCTTTTTCTTCCTGTACCGGTACTACGAATGCTCAATACTCACTACTTTTTGCTGGGATTATGAGTAGGCAGTTGGCGGTGACGTGGTCGGCGCAATGGGAAGCATCACACCTCCCATAGAAGTTATCACAAGTCGCCGCCGACTTCACTACCAGGCCCACGAGTTTTTCGCAGTGCGGCGGATCCAGCGCGCCGTGAGTTCATGGCTCCAAATCAAACGAAATCTCAAAAAGCAGTACATTACGGAATACCGCAGCAAGACCCAAAAGACGCCAAAGAAGCAGCGAGGGGCTCTCGTCGTCACAACCGGCTGAAGCAAGTGTTGTTCGTCTACAGAATTCACTTCAACATGTGTACCAATCTTCCGGTACACCCTCCTGTCCATACATTCCAGTCAACCCATTTCTCAAGTCGTTGTGAATCCATATAAAAACTTAAGTAAAAAGCTCCTAAACCTTAATCTTATGGACGCACAGCTGTACCAGCAGGTCCTGCTGGCCGTCGAGATCAGCCACTCGCCGCTGGCCTCCACCACCGACCGTCAACAAGCCTACGCCTTCTGTGAAGACTTCAAGAGCCGCGCAGACTGCGCACTGTACGCCGTGGCACTGTACCGCAATCCAGGCGGCGAGGACGCTTTCAAGCTTCATACAAGACAGCACTTTGCTCTGCACGTGCTGGAGCATCACGTGCTGACCTGCTGGGGGTCGCTGCCCGTGGATGCCCAGCAGAAGATGCGGCTGGAGCTGGTGGCGCTGCTGCTAGCGCCACCGCCTGATGAGGACGAACCTGTTTACATTCGTGAGAAGAAAGTGGCGCTGTTGGCTGCAATCGCCAAGAGACAATTCCCACAGCGGTGGCCGGAGCTGCTGCCGGAGCTGCTTCAGGTGTGGCGGACGGGCTCAGACAGACAGGTGGAACTCGTGCTTTTGGTGCTCAGATCACTGGCGGAAGACTGTGTCAGTAGCAGCTTCAACACGTCCATTCCAGCAGCGAGGAGGAAGGACATTCTGCAAGGACTGAACGGCTGTCTGCCGCAGCTCTCGCCAGTGGTGTATCAGGAGCTGGAGAAGCAGTACGCGGTGTACAATTCGCCTAGTGCGACGTCTGTGCAGAAGAAGAGAAGTCAGAGGTTGATTCATGCAGCCTTGGACATGTTAAAGGAGTTCTTGGAGTGGATGCCGCTGGAGAGACCCGTTGAACCGTCTGCTAACTTGATCATGGTGGCTGTGCTGCTGCTGGATGACAAGGAGTTCCGCGTAGCGGGCGCAGAATGCTTGGAAGTCTACATGACGCGTGGATTCGGCAAGGATCAGCGTGCGATTATGCTGCGCAGTATCAGTCAGATTATTGAAAAAGTCGACACGCTGGACTTGACGACGTTGCAACCGGATCTTGAGGCCAACCTGGTTTTCCACAAGAAACTCAACGAACTGCTGGTGACGTGGGGTACCTGCCAATTGGACACACTGCTTATGGATGGCCCCGGAGAGCAGGAGATGGCCCTGCTTCGTGTGATCCTCAACAATTTGTGCAGGCTGTTCGCCCACCCGAGCTTGATTCTCACCGAGGCCCAGATCATTCTTTGGCTGACCGTGCTGAAGAATAAGACGATTCTCAAGCAAGGAGAGGCATACTTGGCAGACATTCTGGCGCAGCTACGACAGGTATCCTTTGACAAATATTTTAAGCTGGGCTCACCTGAGCGTGATACCCCAGGCCCTCAAGCCGCAGCCTGTGAATGCAGCGCGGAAGAATTTGACGATCACACAGAATATATTGCGTACTACGGGAACTTCCGGGGCAGGTTATACGCTTTGATCCGGATATTGGTTAAGCTGAACCCCACTGTGGTCTTGACATCGTTGCACGAACGTCTTGCGTTTGTGCTTTCACAGTACGCAGCAGGAACGGATCATTTGAGCGCCGGCCGTAACCTTTGCACTGATTTGAGCACTGCCTATTTGTACCATGAGGGCATCTCGTCTTTGCTTGACTGCATTGTGAAGCAACTTCCGTCTGACGCGATGGAGAACCCCACAAACCATCAAACGTTGCAAGCGATTTTGCAGGCGGTTCTGTCGTTCAACACCCCGATCCGTTGCTCAAGTTCCGGCAGCTTCTTGTGCTAGCCTCCTTCGCAAAGTATTACGTGTTGGATGGAAGTACGTTAACTTCAGTATTTGAAATGTTGTTCGCCAATATCAACTTCGTGCTTCCTGGCGAGGATGTGCACGGTAAAATGAGCAGTGGGACCATTAACGTTCGACGGCGAGCTCTATCATCTCTGGTATCTATCTGCCAAACAATCCCTGCACACATTCTTCCTGTGCTTCCCGTGCTATGCTCGAAGGTGCAAGAGCTTTTTGCTGCCGATCGTGTCACAGACACGGAAGGCGTCATGCTTTATGAGATGCTTGTGCTCGTATCGAACTCTATGGCAAACCAAGAGGAGCGTGTACAGTTCGTTCAGCAGATTGTGCAAGATCCTCTTACTCAGTGGACGTCACCAGAGATGACAGCGCTTGTTAGCTCTCCGCAGAATATTGTCGCAGCTGTCGAAGGCGCAGCAGCCAACGCCGAATCAAAGAGATTACTCAGTATGATTATCAAGACATTGACAACACTATACGGAATTGCGAAACGGGCAGGAGCGGTCTCGCCTAAGACAACGGATGATGCGGGGGCGTTCGAGAGCACGTGGCCGCATTTACTGCCTAATTTGCTATCGCTGGTTCGCTCGCTTCATGGGTTGCAAGAGCCAGGCATGAAGGAAGCGATTTTGAACACATCTACAGCATGTTGGCTGCTCAGTGTATCGGTGGACGAGCTCGCTCAGTTGCTGGGCGGAAAGAACCAACTTGACGAGGAGGAAATCGCAAAACTACCAACAGCCTCGAAATGGTCGAAGTGGCACAAGAATGTGCGCGATATCACATACCATCTGATGGGTGTGGCTGTGGGCCAGGTCAGCTTTTACAAGAACCCTCAGGTGGCTTCAATGCTGCAGAACAGCATCCTAAGTGACTTGGAGAAGATGGAACACCGCCACCTGAAGGGTGCTCTGGCTTATGTGTACTTGCCCTTCTTGAAAAATTGTCCGAGAGAGCTGTATCCATCGCTGTTGGACCCGGTTCTTGCTACTCTGTTCGGACACTTCGCAGCGCGCTTCATCCATTTTTCAGCCCACTGCGGCGGGGGAGAAGCCAGCGCAGACTCCTTGGAGCTCGCTTGTTGTTGGAATTGAAGACGCAAAACAAGAAATTGCGCGAGAGAAGATGGTGATGGAGCTAACACGCCAAATGATCGACTTTGTTGAGTACGCCATCGACCCGAAGACTGTCGTGGGAACTGATACGGACAACCCGAAACACGTCACGAGCCCTGAGGACGCTTTCCTGCGCGATTATATTTTGCTGCAGTCTCCTTCGTTGCCGTTCACTATTGGCGCGATCCTGGTCCAGGTGATTTGCTGGAAGGACACGCTGAGCTGTCGTAAGGCTGTGCTGCTTGGTGACAAGCTTGTCAACGTTTTGAACGCTGACACAAAATACTACGCAATGCTCGGCCGCGAGCTCTTCTCTGCAGCGCTTCAGGCCATCCTGCGCGAACATGTCGGCCATGTGAAGGAAGATGGTCTCAAATGGGAGATCATTAACCTAGCGCGCAACATTTACTGCAGACTGACACTGGGCCTGACACCTGTAGAGGAGTGCAAGGGTATTGATCCTTGCAACCAGCCACTTCGCCCGGCATCGATGCTTTGCATGACTCCGCGTGAGATTTTGCTGTCTCTTCCGGATGTCACACCTCCGCAAGTGGACGCCCTGGACACTCTTTGCGCGAGAAGCACAGTATGAAGACGCAAAGAATGCTTTCAAGGAGCTCCTGGAGCTGCCGCTTTTTGTAATTCGACGTGAACAAGCCTTGGCTTTGGGATCGACGTCACCACTGGCAGGAATCCTGGGAGAGAACACGAGTGGGTCGACTAAGAAGATTCCTGACCTTCCTGAAAACTTGTAATCCCGAGCCGGGAATTTGAAGCCCAGGTTAAGTGGCAGCAAGCGCAGAACCCCAACCTAGACATGCAGTCACTCTTTGGCGCCCAGTAGCAATTTTGCTAGCCAGCAAGCAGATACGACAAAACAACGTCTCACGTGCCATTTTACCTAACCAAACGATAGAGCCAGGAACAGCGATAGGTGCTAACACTACTAATAACGCAAAAGACTTGGAAAGCGTTTAAGCTTCCAATTATGCAGTACGCTTTCGTTCGTGTTTACCTTCTTGTGTTTGCATCGGCTAGCGCGCCAGCCTGCACTGGAGCTTCCGTTAAAGCTGGAACCTCCGTTTGGATTGGTGCTTCTATTGGGGCCTGAGTGTGCTTCTTCTTCTTGGGGACATCCTGGAAGACCATGACGTTGTCGCCAAGAGCGAGGCCGTATTTCTCATTGAAGGCTGCGACGTCAGGAATGTCGTCTCCAGTTCGACATAGGTAGAAGGTGCGCTCGAGATGGTACATAAGTGCCGGACTGATGTAATGGAAGGCCACACTATCCGGAGCCGCGCTTTCTCGCTGCCAGCGAACACCGCCAATGTGCTGATGGTACTGTACATACCAATACTCTGGGTTATTCGGGTTGGTGAAGAACACACCCTTTGGTTTGTCGGCGTGCCAGCGCTCGCGGCCTTGGTGGTCACGAGTATCCCACGGGAACACGTCGTGCCACATCATGCAGAACGAGATGGAGGCGTCGTCCGGCAGCATCTCGCTGTAGTGGTCGGACAGGCACGTCCAGTCCGGCAAAATCTCCACAATCTTGTCCATGTAGAGCCTGTTCATGACATACCCCGGTCCTCCAGAATTGAACACCCATCGTTCCCACCTCGACCGCCAAATCTTCTCCAGCGAGTCGTCCACAATGTAGTAGCTCACCAGGTCCTGCGTGAGGTTGAACCTGTGCCCCATCTGCATGGGTTCTCGCTGGTACGCCATCATGATCTCAGGTCTCGTCAAATAGTGCCTCAAGTTCTCCACGATCACATACGCGTCGTCGTCCGCTTTGTAGAACCAGTCAAAGTCGTGTCGAAAGTGCTCGTGCACGTATCTCAACGTGGCCTTGTGCTTCTGCCACAGGTGATTATGGTCAGCCACGACGTCCATCTTGACCACTTCGTAGCTCTTTTCCTTGTCACTTCCTTTGCCCACCACGATCGTGTCGGTTGCATTGCTGAAAAACATGAGTTTGTCACATCGCTGGCCCCAGGTCTCAGCCACTGCTTGGGATCTTGTGTCATGGTGCACTGAGATGGTGTTCACGAAGCAAAAGATGCGAGGAAACTTGCCCTCGATTGTAAGACCTTTGACGGTGGTACCACCGCCGGCTTGACCTGCACCAGCTCCAGCGCGAAGCGAGAACGGTCCACGTCCCTGGCGCAGAGCTCCTGCTTGACAGCCCGTAGACAGGCGGCGGCTCCGAGTTGGACGCGGACGAGAAGCAGACGCACAGCGCCAGCACATACAGCGCCAGGAGACAGGGTGATGGTCGACGGACACCATCCCTTGAGTGAGGAATAAGATGTGGAGTTTGCTGTCAGAAGAATGTGAAAATGGGTATACAAATACTTGGAAATGGGGGTTGTGCCACTATACACCAATTGAGGTAAAAACAATGTTTTTAAACATTGCTGGTCACACATTGCATGTCAAACATTGCTGGTGATGTAGGAGATAGTGCATGCCTGGTCAATGAAGAGGAAGGTACAGTGAAATCATCTGAAACGAGCACCTACCAACTGTCGCCATATTTTTTTTTGCGAGCGGCTCTTCATCGTGCGGTGCAGTTGAAAAAACTTCGGTAAAGGACGAAGTCACCATGGTCGTCGTGTATTCCTGTGCTAGAACGTTCCTGCTGGTGTTAGTGGTGGTGATTTCGGCATTCACTTCGGCTGATACTAATGTCGTGGTCTCCAATACCACGGTCCCGGTGTTTCAAGGACTGTCGAAAGTTGAGCTTTGTGCTATTGACTTTGACGGATCACGCGAGGTGTTGAGCCAGATCACCGTGATTCCAGAGTCAGCTCCGTCGCAGAACAACATCGCCGTTAAAATGTATCCTCGAGTATTATGTTATGCGGTGACCTACTCGGCGCAACATCAAACGCGGGTTCGAGCCGTAGCGGAGACCTGGGGTCAACGTTGTGATCAACTACTTTTCTTCAGCAACATGAGTGACACAATCGTTGTTGCGTCTGGTACACCAGGAGAACAACGGTATGAAGTTGTGCAACTTGACATCATTGCGGATCACGCGCATCTGTGGTTACGAACCAGAGCTGCGCTGAACTATCTTCACCAGCGCTTCCGCCATGACTATGACTGGTTCTACAAGACTGACGACGATACATACGTGGTGATGGAGAACCTTCGCAAGTACGTTAAAAGACCGGAGATCCTGCAGGCTTTTAATCGAGAACCCATTCAACTGGGCCACCGCTTCAACCTCCCTGAAGAAGCTCTGAAGCACAAAGTGCACAACGAGACGCTGTTTGCGCTCTGGCGCTCAAGATGGAGTTACGTGGTTTATAACTCCGGAGGAGCTGGCTACGTCATGAACCGGTTGTTCTTGGATAAGATCGTGGAGAGCCTGCCAGAGTTGACATGTCTTCCCGAAGAAAGTAGTGGCACGATGCCCGAGGACGCAGGTGTGTCTTTTTGTATGATGTGGCACGGCGTTTATCCCTGGGATACTCGCGACCACCTTGGTCGCGAGCGCTGGCATGCCTACAATCCTCACCTCCTTACAGAAAAACTAGAGGATCCCAGATTTTGGTATTCAAAGTATCACGAGCATGTCGGTGGAGTCCGAAATCGATTCGAAAGAGTCGCTCCAGATAGTGTAGCATTTCACTACGTTAAGCCGGACCTGATGCATCATATTGAACGCACTCTATTTGTGTCGAACTGGAGACGATCTTGCAGCATTTAACCAAAAGTTTGGGCTAGCCGTGACTGATAAAATTCTCGCCACGGAAAGTTTAAAGTGACGGTCATTAGAAATGTCCAATTCAATCGCCGAGAAGATTGCTCACAAGGATGATACTTCTATGGCTAGCGCAAAATTAAAGGCAGATTCCAGCTTGTTCGTATTGAGCTGCAGCTATGATGTTTTGTTAGTAAAATGACCAATTGTTTTCCTTTGCGTATCTTGCTTATGGCACCAGAAGAAGCAGCGTATCGAGGCAGCCATGTTACACAAGAAAATATAATCATGCAGACTACACGTACCACTTGACATATGGACCCACACCTTCCTCTTCGCGTTGAATTTTTCCAAGCACTTTACTGGTCGTTCTTCGGGAGCTGCAAAGAGCTCCGGAAGTTTCACAAATGGACTTCCTGCCGTGTGCAATGAACTCGCAATATTCAATTAAGCAAAGTCTTCACTGAAACCGCATTAATAGTAAACGGTCGACAAGCAACACACGCACGAATCCGGGAATTGCGTGCTTTGTGGATATCATTTATTCGTGTCATGAAAAAGAGTAACCATACCTACTTGCCTAACACTATTGCGTCATTGCTAGCGTTACAAGGCGGATGAAATCCTGTGAATACGGATGGTGATACTTCTGAGCAGTTGTGTTTAGCGTTATACTGTGCCACATATTTCAGTAGTGTTGGGGATTCCTGTGTGAGTGAGTGGTCTTTGTCAGCAAGGGTAATAGCAAATCAGCATGCTATTGAAGAAAACTTTTCCAAGGACTGGGATGCAGAACTCGCTAGATTAGGACCAATTGAGTGCATCGCAGGTTGTAATTCCACACACATTAGAAAAGGTTTTGTAACCTAGCAGAAGTTCAGCCAATTAATACGTTAAAACCCCAATTGCACGACTACGGAGATCTTAGTGCCATTCTAAGTATTTTCTTAGCCGACTCCATATTACTTACATCGCATCGTTCAAGCTAGTTTGAACCAGCAAGCCATTTACTGGTATTATAGTGCAGGCACAAGTCTGAACTCAATGATTTGTATGGAGCATTGGCTACGGTGCGCAAGGCGAAACCTCGCACTTTCGTCACCGATTTCGATCAAAGAACCGTTACTATGCGTTTGAGCCCCTTGAGTTTGTCGCCGTCCAAGCAAAACAAAGTTTTCTTGAGATAGTTGCAGCACCAACGAAAAACAAAACCCCTGCCTGTCCACGTAGACTATCATGGTTTCACGAGAGGTGGTTCAGTCTTCAAAATACCAGCTCGACGGAAAGTCATGGGCCTCCCCAGCAATTGTTGTCTACAAAGCCGTCAAGCGTTAGTCACTCTACTGCTCATTCTCTTTACAGCAACAGCAACTTCAGGTCTCACCATTTCAAATGTTAAGGTTCAAACTCTACAAGTCACAAAGGCCGATATTTGCGGATTGGACTTCGAGGATTCCAACAATGTGCTCAACCTGGTGAAAGTCACACCGGAGCCCCCACCGCCGCAAAGTTTGGGTATCACTGGTGCATACCCTCGTGTCCTGTGTTTCGTGAATACTATCTCCGTGCATCATGAAACTAGAGCCCAAGCAGTGGCTGAGACTTGGGGGCAGCGATGTGACAAACTCATGTTTTTCAGCAACATGAGCGACACGATAGTCTTGGGGGCCGGTACATCCGAAGAACGCAGATACGAAGTGGTTCCGTTGGATGTGCCTTCCGATCACGATCATCTATGGCAGAAGCATAAGGCCACGTTGCAATACTTATACATGCATTTTCGTCACGACTTCGACTGGATTTACAAAGCTGACGACGATGCGTACGTGGTGATGGAGAACCTGCGCAACTACTTGAGACGACCGGAAATCTTGCAAGCATATAAGCGAGAACCGATGCAGATGGGTCATCGCTTTAATCTCCCGGATCATGCTCTCAACTTTTACGTCAAGAACGATACTTTGCGCGAGCTGTGGCACTCAAGATGGGATCACATGGTCTACAACTCCGGTGGTCCCGGCTACATCATGAACCAATTGTATCTGGAAATGTTTGTGAACAGCATACCCGATTGGACGTGTTTGTCCGACAGTGTTCACGCGACGGTGCCGGACGATGCAGCGATTTCATTTTGCATGATGTGGCACGACGTTTACCCTTGGGATACCCGTGACTACCGTGGCCGAGAGCGCTGGCATGCTTTTTCTCCTAGTTACGTCTTCCAGAAATGGGAAGACCCCAATAGCTGGTACGTCCAATATCATGAATATGTAGGTGGTCTAAAGTCTGGGCTCGAAAGTGCTGCACCAGATAGTGTGGCGTTTCACTACGTCAAGCCGCCGATGATGTACCATGTTGAGCGCACTCTTTATCTTTGTCGAGCTGGAGACGATATCCCTGACCTTGCATCTTTTAACCAAAGATTTCAGCTTACTTTGGGAGGCAAGGTCATGATGAGATAAAATATACTACTCGAGACGAACGGTGCGATTGGATTTAAGCACCATTTAGCTAACTAAATGCTCGTAGCATGTTATTCATTTTAGTAAACCTGCGCTGAAAAAATGACAACCACGTCCGGGGGTAAAACACATATTCTGTCGTGCATAAGGCTTTCAGTCTCAGTAGTGCAAAAGGATACGTGTATTTTGCTATGCTATTGCCATTGCCACATTGACTTATTTTGCACGGTGAGATGACCACAAAGCTGTCCGAATTGAAGTTCGAGTAGAGTTACCACAGATCAGCGCCGCTGCCCGCCGCAGCAGGTGATTTGACTCGCTATTCCACCGAACTGGTTACTCAGTCCTGCACCAAATTGTCACTAAGCCCCCAAGCCTCCGAATTGGCGTCCTCCAAATTGTCCACCAAATTGACCCCTCCAGCACCGAATTGACCACCCCCAAAGCCACCAGGGCCTCCGAGACCACCAGCCCTCGGCCGAATTGTCCACCAAAGCCTCCGGCACCATTGACACCAGTACCTCCCAGTTGACCACCTACTCCTGCACCACCGAGTCCTCCTAGTTGACCACCTACTCCTGCACCACCGAGTCCTCCAAATTGACCTCCTGCACCACCAATTCCTCCTGGTTGACCTCCTGCAAGACCACCACCATTACCACCAGGACCGGAAGCACCAGCACCATTGCGAGATGGTCCTCCACCAGGAACCGTAGGTGCAGGAGTTGCAGGACCAGCGTTGTTAGTCCCCGCAACGCCTCCTGTTCCACCAACACCACCACCATTCAAAAATCCGTTCGAAGTCGTGCCGGTTTGTCCGAGAGCGGCACCATTTGCTCCCGCTCCAAGGCCAAATTGGCTGCCAGCTCCGAGTCCGCCAAGTTGACCAAAACCTCCATTGCCGCCGAACTGGTTCAAGCCACCGGCTCCTCCGAATTGATTGAGACCGCCAGCACCACCGCCAGTAAAGCCACCCATACCACCGCCAAAACCATTGCCAGCTCCGAATTGTTCGCGACCGCGACCCATACGCATAGGACCACGAGGTCCTTGAGCGTTGGCAGCAGTATTCAAACAGGCGAAAGCGGCGATTGCAAACACAACTCGACTCATGATGTTGAAGTTTTCTTGTTGAAAATGGACGATATCGTGAAAGCGGGAGCTGAAAGGAGTCTAGGAAGACACTTGAGGCCGAGACAGGAAATCCGAAAGTGAGAAATCTGAAGGCAAGCTCGAACGAATGAAGCAAAAACAAGAGAAAGTTGAGTTGCTGACGACTGTTGTAGTCCATCAGCGATGTTCTCTGAACGATCAACATCAACTGCTGACTTTGATGGGGAGTACATTACTATCAGATCGAAGTCCACAGTGCTTCATTTGATGGATATGATTCTTCAATTTTTCTCTTAGCATTGGATTTAAATATTATAGTTTAGTTGGAGTCTATGGCTTTAGGCTTGGGTCTGAAGTAGTCTTCTGATGGTAGATGACACTTGATGCTTGATTCAGCTGGGTACGAACGAAAGTGTGGTGATGGCACGGATCGGTTCATTGAGGTTGGAATTAAGCGCAATGCTTGCCACGGCTGGAGGGCAATAACTTGTGATCAGCAGCACGGTAGCCGGGATTACAAAGAAGACAGTGACTGCCAAACCAAAGCCAAACACAGCGAATTTCCATTGCGGTGTCGGTAAATCGCGACTGTCGTCCGACAGAATTGCCCGTGGCTGTGGAGGTTGAGTGCCACGTATTGGGCGGTTGTTTGAATCGAAAAACGCACTCAGGTTTTCATTGTCACCCGAGTCAAAGAAATCGTCCGGGTCCATAACGAGGTAGTTGACGGACGGACGAGACGTGATCACCGTCGGGAGTGTTTCCCTACGTCGACTCATGCTTTTCCATCGCATCGCAAGAGCGAGTGGTGTCCATCTTGTGAAGTCAAGCCAAATCGTGGTTATAATTGCGATGACCCCTTGCACAGCCAATGCAACGACGAGCACATGGTTGATGGTGGTGTTTTCCTCTTTGTCCGTCACTGCAAGCCGTTCTCCACTCGAGTCCCAACCGAATTCGAATCGACGATGATAAGTGCGCACAACCACTACATCAACAGAAAATACAGCGACGGAGAGCAGGCACAGCACGTAAATGTAGGCAAGACGCAAAATCCGCTTGAAAATGAGCTTGGTTCGGGATCGGAAGGGGATACCCCTCGTGAAGCAGTCAAGACAACCGTTAGGTGCAGTGTCGTTGCAAAGTGCTGAGTGGTTGATCGCAGCATCGAAGCCCCAGAGCAGCACAATCAGGAAGCTCGTCACCACAAAGTCCTGGACAACACCTAGCAGCACTCCCCACACGCGCGTTGCCGTCGAGTCTTCTGCCGACATTGTAGAAGTTTTGACGAGGTCGCCAAGGTTGCCTAATCTGTAAGCTGAGAAGAAGACGAGTTCGACAATGTAGAGGAACATCCAGCTAGCCCATGCGTGCCTGTTAATCTGTGCGTTGATCTGTGCGTTGGCGCTTCGCAGCGCCCACAGCAGGCCGGACCTCATGTGCGACAAAGTAAGTTTGATGTGACCGTGTCGTCTCAACTGAGCAATTTCTTTTTGTCGAGCTCGCACACGAAAGACACGAACGATAGACACAAGCAGACAGGACGGGCACACATGCGACGATGGCAGAGTGCTCAGCGTGGCGTCAGACGCCAAGCAGTCCAGCGAAAGTACCGAACTCACCAGAAATGTCCGGTGCTAACAGCCACCTCTACTTCGCATCTTGCAGGTTAATGTGTTGTGAAGGTCTGCAAAGTGTTGGGAAACAGGTCTTTCATGCATTGAGCATTGCAAGTGTATGAGTTCATGGAGTGTCAAGTGTCAAGTGGATACTGAAGTGTATGTTGAAGTTGTCTGCACTGTATGTCCCACAAGTCCTTCGTGGCCATACCAAATGCTAGTGATCGGATAAACGTTGTGAGGAATCGTCAGTTTTGGTGCGTCTGCAAGTTCAGCCTCGCCTCGACACGCATGGCCACGAGTTTATGGGCACTTCCTCAATTTGATCGAAAGGCAGCTGTCCGAACCGAACATGTGAAGGCAAGACTGCAGAAAAATGCAAGTTTGACAACGCATCGTTCGTGGCTAGTGGCGCTAGTGATAACTTGCTATCAAGTGCGACGTATGTCACGTTTTCAAACGAGGCTGTCGAAAGACTAAATTCTTTGGACTTTACAGTCTCTTGCTCATTTACTGTGATGGCATAGAAAATTTTGCTCGCGAGTTTGTGCGATATCATTTGTAGCAAAGCAACTAGTGCATGTGACTGAAGACCATCTTTCGTTATGCTGGGCCTACTCACGTCTACTTCTGCATTGACTGCTGACGTCGTACAGTCCAGAATTCAACATTCGAGCTGATGCTCTGGATAAGATGGTAGACAAATGTGGGTATTCCTGCAGCGAACTGCCGTGTGAGACGGCTCAAGTCAGCGCAGTAATATCACTCATCACTCGGCGTCGGAACCCACGAGTAGCATTAGCTCACAAGGGGAAGACAGCAAGTGTACTCCCCACTTGCGTTATCCTACTATTGTCGACCATACCTCAATTACCACTAGCGAATCGACATGTACGTAGGGATCTTCGCTCTGATGATTGCGAGTGCTTCCTTACCGCCATTGCTTTCCAAAACTGCCAGAGTGTCTTCAACATCAGCTCGTAGTTGCTTTGTGAGCAGTTTTCGATGGATCTGCTGAGTGATTTTTGGCAGGTAAACGTTCATTTCGCCTTCCACAAGGTCGGATAACAGGCGCGTGGCTTCAAGCGCCATGAGGAAGGTATCGTTATCTTTTGCCATAAGCGCGCCGCGCAACGGGACGATGACTTGTGCCAGGATCGGCAGTGTTTTCTCTCGAGCATCCTCCAGCTTCAGCAATTCACGAAAAGTTGTACGAGCAAGAAACACGAACGGGTGGGTGGTCTCGAGAAATCCTTCGACACAGGTAATGAGCAGCGGGTCGAAAGACAGAGCTGCACGAATGTGTAGCAAGCACAAAACGCCAATCAATACGTTGCGAACTTTCATCAAAATGAGCAAGGGGACTTACTATTGGGATCCTTTGTCCACTGCAGCGCATTACGGATGCTTCCGTGGTTGATGCGGCACGGAACAGACCCAGAGTCGTACGCACTTGAAAAATTGCTATAACATCGACAATTGTGCAGTGTTAGCACGAAGTTATTCAGGTTCTGCGATAAATGTTGACCACTTACGTCTTGTGTTTCTTTTTCCCAGACGTGAAGACTGAAGCCTGTTTGTATTTGTGAAGCGTCGAGGATGGTAGCGGATGTGCAGTGACGGCTTTCTTAACTTCGTTCGTTGCGGAGGATTCAGGTGTCGAACGAGACGATTTCGCAGACGAAGGGGGCGTTGTTCGCTTGGGCAGTTCACTTTTCTTGGACGATTGAGTGGTAGGTGTAGAGGATCTGGACTTCTCTCTTGAGTTGGTCATTCGAGACTGGTTCGAACGACCCCCGCTCCCGCTGTTGCTGTCACGGCTGCTATTACTGCGAATTCCATTTGTACTGATGTCGGTATTGTTGCCACCTTCATATTTGTCGACCTTGGAGTTGTTCCCACGGCTGATGGCTGATTTAGTCGCTAGGATTGGCGCCATGTTGACGGTCGCCTCTTGTTTCGCTGTTATCTCTGGTCTTGGTAGCTGGTGTGAAGATGAAGTCGAACCCAATCTCGCCCTCGTTGAAAACCATGTTAGTGTGGCTCCTATTCATAGCAAAGCGTTCCAAAGTCAAATATCTTGAGGATCGAGCACATCGGTATTCACATTCCCATGAACTCTCAGCAAATGCTGCAAGCCATCTATTTCCATCCAAATTCATATACATATACACAAGATTTTAGGAGAAATACTCCATCCACATGGGAGGCAGTATCAAAACTGCCACGAACGGTAGTAGTGAAATTCTTCCTCCGCTGTGTCATAGTAGTTGATCCATCCGCTGCCGTCAGGCTCCGAATTGGCGTAATGCTCGTTCAGAATGAGTTTCACATTCTTGCCGCGCTCGCGCTGCGTGATGGTGAGTCGGAAGTTAACCTCGTTGCAGTTCGTAGGCACCGTCACCATCAGCTGGTCCTTCTCGACGTAGAAGCGGCCGCGGTAGACGCCCTTGCGCTCGTCACGCAGATGTGACACCACCTCATGCGGCGGTTTGAACAGCATACCGTACAGCACGGTTCCATCCCGCTGGAACGAGAAGTATCGGTAGTAAATACACTTGAGGATCGTGCCGGGCACGATCTCCGTCCACATGTTGAGCTCGGGCTTCTTGTAGTACGTAATTCGCAGCCAGTAGAAGCCGTTGTAGCGCACGCGCGGTCTGTCATGGAACATGTCAAACCACGTCGGGAAGCGACGCAGCTGAAAGCGGTTGCGAGCCGCCGCCGCTGCTGCGCGAGGGTTCTGCGCCGGGAAGATGCGGCGACAGATCGCTTCAAACAGCACCTCCGATCGCGCCACCTGCAGCAATCTCTTGCACGCACACACACACACACCGACGGTGTCTTCATCCAGCCACTTGAGGATGTCGATTAGCAGAATGTCCGGGAAGTTCAGCAGCATGTGGTCCTCATTCGCTAAAAATGAGATATCCCACCCACATCAACATTATGAGATCTCCAAGCTCTGCAACGGCAATTTCAATTGCAATTTCAACAGCATGGACCCCTTACGGTCCTCCTCCTCTCCCTGCTCCGTCTCAGCCGTCTCTGCATTGGTCAGTGCAGCACGCACGTAGACCTCTCCGTCGTCTTCCTCCTCATCTGATCTGTCCTCCTTGGTCTTCTCACTGCTCTCTTGGTCCACATCAATAGCGTCTACTTGTGCAATTTCTTGGCGTCGCTGCTGCTCGGACTGCAGGATCTCAGCCATAAAATCAGGTCTAAAAGAGCAGATAAAGACATGGAAAGGATTGTTAGTTTATGACCAAAGTACGGGGCGTTGGAGAGCGGGAATGGCGCGGGTGTGTACGCAAGAGACTCCTGCAGCGCCGCCTGTAGCGCTTCCTCATCACCGTCGCGGTGGGCCGAGCCCCTGACGCTCTGACCGTGCGGGGCCATGACTGGATGACGATGACGCTAATCTGAGTATGAAGCTCCATTAGCACTGTACCATCAAGATGGTACGAATCATAGCACTGTACCATAAAGATGGTACGAATCAAAGGAACGTTCGCCGACACTTCCTGGTGGTCGAGTGTAGCCATGTTGAAGAGTAGAAAAAGACAAACTTCAGATTCGTTTAGTTGACTTCAAGGAGACGACTGCGGTCGGATGTTGCAGTCTGCTTGGTGGGCATTGCGATGGACAAGGTGACGGTCACGACTGGCGGGATGACGAGCGTTGTGAGGAAGGTGAGCATGCTGCGGTGCGAGTAGAGACCGTCGGGCAGGGTGAACCAGAGAAATCCGCCGGAAAGTTGGCCTTGGAACATGACCCCGCAGACGAAGATGGTGAGGAGACCAGAGGCGCTTCCTGCCAAGGCTCCTGCGCGAGTCGAGTGTTTCCAGGAGGCGAGGAGCATGGGCCCCACCGCTGCGGTGCAGAGCAGGTCGGCGATCAGGAACAGCGTCAAGATGTCGTAGTGGTGGTACGCGATCACGATGGCCGGGACGTTCAGCAGCACTGCGACGACCAGAGCAAAGCGCGTTCGTTAGGATGCAACTTAGTCAAATGACCCAGCAAGTGCGTACCACAGATCAGGCGCGACTGCAGCAGTGAGAGCCTTGGGAAGCACGTGACGAGCTCCGCGGCGATGCCGATCTGGATGGAATCGCTCACGCCGCTGGCCAGCATCGCAATCACAATGACGAGAAGTACCTGCCATTCGTGGCCCATGTTGATCAGGATTGCGAAGAAGAGGTCTCCGCCTGGATACGCCAAGTAGGAAACCATGCCGGCTAATGCGAGTGCGACGGTGAACGGGACGATGATGCCACAGGCGATGAACGCGGCGTTGCGAAGTGTGTGATCGTCGTAGGCCGCATACACGCGCTGCCAGAAACCCGTGAAGAAGAGGTTATGTGCTGTGGTGGAGTGTCACCAGTGTCTCAAACCCCGTGGTAGTGAAGGCGGCCACGTTGCTGTCTGACCACGCGTGGTCTGGGATAGTCACGTGGAAGCAAGTGGCAATGCAAACAACGGCAAGCAGTAAAATTACGCCGATGCCTTGCCATACATGTGTAGCCAGACTCGCGCGCAAACCGCCGATAACAAGGTAGGTATTTGTGAGAAAAACCACCACCAGGATTGGGACGATCGGGTGCGCATTGGGAGATAACATTGTTGTGAGTTGCGCCACGCACGTGAGCTCGGAGACCAGTGAGATGAACTGGAAAAACACCGAGATGAGGCTGATGTACACCTGCATAGCGTAGCCGAAACGGTGTGCGACCACGTCCGTCATGGTGACATTTTCGCCTAGTGATGAGCGCATGTACGGGCCGACATAGGCCAGCACGAGCATGCCGCAGACACCCGAGAGCGCATAGCCGATGACACCCCAGGATCCGGCGAGCACTCCAATTTGTGGAAACGCGAACAGCGTCCAAGAGCCCATGCCGGCTGAGAAGAAGCACCATGCTAGACGCAGCGCACTTGTTGAGTTCTTCGCACTGTCAAACCATTTAACCACGAAAGCTGAGGCCACGACCACCTTGGACGTGCAACATACGTCGACACAATACAAGCTCACCTGACGAAGTTCTGGGTCGAGTTGACCTCCATGCGACGGCTGATGAGGATAGCGTAGCTGGCCACCGCCACCAGTGTGGCGATCATTACGCCGTACGTGACACCAGTAGCAAGCATCGTGACTAGTCACGAGGATCAGCAAACAGGCGCCGACTTCAGACAAGCCCCCAGATATTCCCTGCAGCGACGCAGCAGAAATTTAAATGCGGACACCTCTGCCGATCAACACCTGGTCTCGCCAAAATGGCTGGTAGGCTGGCCATAATGATAAAATGAGAATTCACAGTTAGCAAGCTGGTGTTTGTGGTAGCATCTATTGAATGCTTCGAACATGGTTTCTTGTGATTGAGCAACTCTTGATTGTTTAGTTTGGCACATTAGAATAAGCAGAATGTGCCTCAGTGCTCCTCGCATTAATTAGGCCGTCTCCAAAGCGCTCCACTTGTTTGCTTTTCGTGACAAGAACATCGATGTGGTCCTGCTTTTATGGAAACCCACTTGTTGCCACTGCTCTCAAAGCAAAAACTGCACCTGGCTGGCATCCTCGCGAGTCAGGCGTAATATGTGCTTGGGCTGATCTGAGTTACTGCTGCCGGACCCAGGGCTGCCAGGTTTGCTGTCCATGCGGGTAAGGAAGTGGAAACGACAAGTTTGGATGATCTGCTTCAGACCAGCACTAGCTCCACCAGTAGAAGCAGGTGCACCGCCATTTACGTTTCCTTTGAGAGCAACTAGCTTGTGTTCCTTCAGACACGACTGATGCATCTTGAGCATGCCACCAAAAAGTCCAGCATTGCCACTATTCCACCACCGAACACTGCCATCACGAGCTGCATACGACACCAAAACCTGACCATCAGAGCGGAATCGAACGGCTGAAACAGCCGAGGTGTGTCCGTCTAAGACGCGCCATTTTGTTGCTGTCCGCAGGTCGTAAATAATAATCACGGCATCCATGGTGCCTAGTGCTAGACGTTGAGTGTCCTTCTGAAAGTCTACCATAGGAAACCGGCGGACTAGACTGTGCAGACAACGTGTGCTCAGCGAAAGACACCTACGACGACGATCTGGCTTCGTAGGGTCCAAACATGCCATGATCGTATCCACAAAAGCGGGCAGATGGCGGCACATGAGCAGGTAGTGTGTGTTGACGAGCTCCATCATGTACACCAGTATACTCTCGTGGAAGCCAGGCGGCCGGTCATGGTTGTGCATTTCTTGTTGCAGTAAACCAAGCACAAATGCAGATTCGCACGCACCGACTTCAACGAGCAAACTCATTGCAGCGTTGCTCCCCCAGTTCCACCGTCATTGAAGTATGCTAAAGATCCACCGGGGCCACTCGTAGCATCTTCAGTATCATCACTCTGCAAGTTGCGTCGCTTTTCGCGCATGTCAATGATCAAGAGCTGGCAAATGAGTGATGACAGGTCCACAAGGTGCGGACGGAAAAGCATTAGCCCCTTTGTGAGTAGCTCAGCTGACACAGACGCCACAAACCGCTCTGGTGCTTTCAGCAAAAATACTAACACATCGCAAACTTCGCGGGCACCAGCCGGAGAGATCTCGCCAGGAAAGTAAGTTCCTATCATACTCATCAGAAGTACGAGAGATCCCAAACGTTCGACGACAACGGAAAAAGCCATCACTCCCGATTCACTGGTAGTGCCAGTGGTGTTACTGCTGCCGCTGTTGGCACTGTTACCGCCTTGCTGTGAGCTAGAAGTAGCACCACTACTTGTTCCAACTGCACCCACGGATCCAAGAAAAGAGCCGCCTGTCTCCGTTTCTAAGCGTACCATTTCCCAATGAAGCTTCGCTGAGTACTCCGCCGCTAGCGTGCTCCGTGTTGCTGGAGGTAGACGCTTGATTACACCGCTGAGTAGTGTACGCGCCGCCAGCTGCGTATACTCACAAGAGTCAAAGCCGTATCCTGCCAGTTCCTCAAGAGCTGGTTCTCGGAAGTGAGCTACGCATTCAGGAAGCACTACTGAATGTTGGGTGATAAGTTGGCTCCAGAGAACTTGAAACTCTTCCTTATTCATCGGGGACGCACACCCTCCATTGCGGTTGGGTACGGTATGCTTGTACTCCATGAGGCTCATGCAACACGAAACAATTCCAAGCGCAATATTTGCCGACAACGCTGACGAGTGTTGCCAATTCCTCGCAAAGGCAGGTGCGAGTGATGAACCAGTGAGCTCGCGCTCAATTCCAGAATGTGACACAGAGTTTGGAGCAACTAAAGGCGGCAATGTCGGGGTTGACCACGGAATGGGTATCGTCAGCGCACCAGACACGGAGTCTTGCAAAGCGCACGAGTACAACGCATGCGCTGGCTCGATCCCTAGGATCTCGCGACATGACCGATCAATAGCAGGTGTGACTCCCCATGACAGCAGCAGTGAGAGCAAGAACAGTTCCATCGACCCCGTCGAGAAGACAGAAGGCGGTGTAGAGTAGATAGAGCTGTCATCCGTGCTAATGGGGCTTTGCAAGACCGTGTAGCAATAGCTGCCCCAATTATTCTTGAGCTGTTCTGCGCTTCGGAGAACATCAAATTCTAGCAGCTCTACAGCTGCATTGCCAATAGATAAAAGAGTGGCGCTTTCTGTTATAATAGAGTCGTTAGAAGAGCACGACGTGTCTTCAGTCTTCTCGTTCGCCGCATTGCCGCCTCCATATAGCATCGCACTCGGCATTACTCGCTCAAGGATACCTGTATCTGTACTCCACACATGTACCAGACGATTGTTACACTCCACGTAAAGCAGCCCCCGCTCCAAATGCCAGTCGAGGTTGTACACTCCGTCAGCATGCTGTGAGAGCTCTAGCATGCACTCCCACTCAATGCCACGAAGCCGTTTTGAATCACTCAACGACGATCCACGCACAAATGCCCCGCGATCTTTTGGGTGGCGAGCGTACTGAGGTGCATAGATAACAACTCGGTTGTCTACTCCCACCGTTGCAACTAGCCTGTCAGGATATTCCACGTCCCAGCCACTTGCGTCGCCACTAAAGCCATTTCTCTTGAGCGGTGATATGCTTATTTGTTGAATTGCACCGCGATGGTTGCGAAAACTCTGCAAAATCCTTGCTTCACACCTAAGTGGTGTGCTGATGCTAGAGTTCTCCGCTGATCGATCTAATACAAGCTCGATCACCCTCAGAACACCGTCTGTACCACCGCTAAATACCATGAACCGAATCGAAGGCTGGAAGCCGCTCGACGCCTCGGGAGCTGGCCGACCAACGGGTGAACTACCATCTGATGTATCTATTGTCAATGAACCTCGTTGAATACTGTCCCCATCGTAAATACTGAGGTGGCGATTTCCTGCTTTCCGCTTCAAGGTAGCATCAGGAAAACATGACTGGTAAAACGGGTTCTTCTCAGTTGCCAGGTAAGCTTCCTCGAGGGACTGTTGAGCCGAGGAAGAAACCGTGACTGCAGAGGTTGAAGGTGTTGTGGCAGTACCAAATCCCCAGAAACTGTGTGCAATCGTCGTCACTTTACCAGAATGGCAAGTCAGCCTTGTTTCTGGGTTTTTCATTGTGCCCGAATTTCGGCTTGGTATATGCTCTTCGCTCAGTAAACCAATGGAGACTACGCCATTCGCAAAACCTTTAGCGATTATAGGGACGTCCAACAAATAGTGAGAGGCCAAACGCTCTGTTTTCCTTCGATCGTCTTCTTCAGTCCCAGGTTGTGCAGCCTCGCCCGTGCCACCGGGAGGGCCGCCTCGTCCAGTAACAGGAGCTAATGCGGTAGCCAATACACTGCTTGCCATGGCTGCTGCTGCAGTCCCAGTTATTGATAATACGTTATCTCTGTTTGGTGCATCATTGAGTTCTTGCTGACGTTTGCGGCGTATTCCAGCTCGTCGAACAACCTCGTAAGTTGACGAAGCTTGAGCGGCATCTCTTCCTAATATCAGGTGCGAGAGGCATTCACGTTGACTTGGCGCGCTATATTTCGCTTCGTCTTCGATTACTTCCCTTGGATTGCCATCCTCGCAGATTTAAATCCGTCTGTAAGTGAATGAAAGCGTACGCGCTCTGATGATTGTACCCTTGATACGACGATATTGCTTTTGTTTTTAGTCGTCCGAGTGGGAGATGGCACTCGTACTGATGGCATTGTCCAACAACCAAGAGTTCCACAATGGCACATGTGCACGATACGCATTGTAGACCCCGCTAGTGATGTGTCAGTCTTTATGCATGATGTAAAACCCGCGTGGCGACGTTTTGCTGATAGTGAAGAATTCAAACTTTTGGCTTTCATGTGCTCACACTTGTCCTTGTGCTCCAAAAGGTCGCAACATTTACATCGGTCCATGGATGTGACGTACAGTGCCTTATCAATTACACGCAGCTCCTTTGAGTCACTTCGAGGCACCAACTGATCCTGATCTTTCGTAAAAACGAAAAACTTCCCTGCGGGATCTGCGGACGATTCAACCGCCATAAACTGAAAAACATGACCCGTGCTCGTCCATAGCACCACATTGCCATCTTCCAAAAATTCGCCGTTTTCCCAATGGACAGCCCCACACCCGACTCCAGTACTGCATGAAGTGAGGAACTTGTTCCCATAAGTAGTTGCAGCTTGGCGTATAAACTCTCCGGGTAAAATTCGACATGTCCCAACGCTTGCATTACCTCTTGATTTGAAGGAGTTTGTAGGTGATTGATCGCTATGTGTATCCAATGGGCAGAGCCATTTCCGCTGAAGAAGTGCAAATTTGGTTTTCCAGATAAGAAGCACGAGTGATGAATCTGGTGATAAATGGACGGAGGATGGGAAGTAGCTGTTCTTGATAGAGCCCATCAGAGCAGTCTGTGGATTCATGTTGTCACCATCTTTCAGTGATGTACTCTGCGAACACGTAATATCATCAGCCTGGTCCGCCCACGAAATCACCCAGGAGCTCCGTTGTACCCACCGAAAACCCCAAGCAACACTTGCTGAGCCTCCTCCTTCACTGACACCAAACGATGTGCCACTAGTCGAACCACGGGGCTGCGTCCACAAAAAACATTTAATCAAACCTTCCGTACCGAGGGAGAACACCACTGCATCCCACCGCTGTGTGTGCTGTTCTGCACTTGCACTGGAAGGCAGACATGTTGCTATTCGCCTCATATCCCCTCCAGATATTGACGAACGCGAGGGAGACAATCGACCTCCCACAGATGGACTGTCAGTCGTTTGCTCTCCAGTGACGGCGTAGTACCCCGTATCCATCCCTGATCCACTACTTGATCTGACTAGTTTCGGCCGCGGTGACTTTGGTCGCGACTTTAATTCTCCCACCGCGATACTCCTGCGAATCTGCTCCTGCGCCGTGTCCATACAGTACAACAACTGCATCTTCCACGTATCCAGCACCATCAACCTGGCTTCCTCGCTCACCACGACCGCAAATCGCCTATTGCAGAGCATCTCCAGCTCGACAAGTGGCGCCAGCTCCTTGGCCAGAGCCGCGTTGGCTTCGGCACAAGCTCCGTTCGGCAGCTGCCACCTCGCCAAGGCTCCGTCCCTGGTCGCCGAAACCAACGTGCTCTGCCCCCACTCGTCCGTGCCGCTCACAATGCCCACAATGGGCTCTCCCAGACTGTCACTGCCTGGGAACACCAGCAAACTCACTTGGGCCACACTCTCCTGCTCAAAGCGCCAGTACAGCACCACGCCGTCTGCCGTCCCAGCGAACACACAGAGCTGGAGCTGGGCGTCTTCATCCTCATAATTCACCTCTCGTTCCTCCTCGGTGGTTAACACACTGGAGTTCTGGCTCGGCTGCGAAATGGGCAACAACAGCACGTGCATGACGACCACCACCACGCGCGGGGGCTGGTTCCAGAGCACGATGGGGACCACCACGTCCTTCCCAGATGTCTGTTGCGGCTGGGTGGCGTCCACATCGTCCGCTGAGGTCCTCGTGGACGCCGATTTCCTGGCCATTCGGAACTTAGTGAAGCGATTTGGACACCAACTTTACGAGCTCAGGGTGAAGCCTGTAGAGGGAGTTAGTGACAACTACGTGCACGTGCGTGAAGAGGAAGGAGAGGAGATTATGGAGGGGTATGTGGGTGGACTGGGAGACGCGTGTGAGGGGCGGCAGCAAGAGCGCAGATCGACCGTCGAGCTGCTTGAAGCGACGCGCTTGTCGAACTAAAGTGAGTCTTTTGTGGCTGGGGGCAGGTACTGGGGTGACTGGGTTAAGTACGATTGGGGATTTGTGCAACGTAGAAGTACCCATTTCAGGTGGACTATGGTGGACGCTCTCTCTTCGTTATAAGTTACTTCTAGTAGTAGAACTTATAACGACCTCGACTCACATTGAACTTTACTTGTTCTTCACGTGAGATGGAGCGACTAGGAAAATATAAACGTTCTCGGTGGTCTTGAGGAGGCCAGGTCGATGGCCTGCTCGCTTTTTCAGCACAACTAAATGGCGAAGATCGTCCACCTGCAGATCAGGAATGTTCACAGCAATGGTTAAGAGACGAACATGTTTACTATCACTCAGGTAAGAATGGCAACGTACGATGGTCGGGTTGAGGTTGAAGTAGTTGTGCCGGATCGCGTGCACATTGTTGTCCATCCACGTCGTGTCGATCACATCCATGTCGAGGTAATAAAGCGGTGCTTCTTCCTCCCCACTATCGGTTCGTGTTGTGCCGTATGGTGACGACTCATCGGTGGTCGGTTGCGTTCGACCGCGGTTGTAAGCATACGCAGTTACACCTGGGTAGTTGGCCATTTGGTTCACCGCAGCGAATGCCAAATCCATATCTTGCGGCGCCGTCAGATTCTTGTCTTGCCAGTTGAGGAACTGCGTATCCGACCGCCCCACCACCTCGTTGTCTTTCGTATCGCGATACATCATGTGTCCGCGTCTGCCGAGCGAATAGTTCAACGGACCCTTGATCGATGTCATCCCGAGATACTCGATGTAGAACAGTGCACCATCCATGTTGTCTGCGTATAGAGTAATGACATTGCAGTAACGACGTGCGAGGTCATACCCTCCACCGTACGTAACGAATTCGTCTCGCTCGTAGTCCGGGTTGCAGAAGGTGAGCGTAGAGAGCTCTAGTTTCCGTGTTGTTGAATTCACGTTGGTGTGGCTTCCCGTTGGCTGCGGCACACGTCAGAAAAGCAAGTATCATAGAGGTTAGCTCATCGCAATCATATCAGGAAAAATGTAGTAAAGTCGCACCAAAAACACATCCTCAAAAATGCCCTTGTGAAGACCGCCGAAGAACACACGCGCTCCCATCGAGTGCGCGATAATGTTCAGCTTTGTATAACCAGCATCAATTAGGCTCTTCAGGAACTGCTGGAAATCGTGAGCTGTACGTTCGCTCTCGCTGCCCGTGTTTTTTGCTTCAATTTTCGAGAAAATATCGGCGTTAGCCACGAGGCATCAATAATAGTACTACTATATAATTGAGACGTCACTCACCTTGCCAGTATGCCAGCACGCCACCACTCGGCCAGCTGAACACGAACGGATGGATATACGAGGGAAGTCGCCAAGCGCAAGTAGCTGCGCAAGACGATTCATGCCGTAATCCAGCGAGCAGTTGTAGCCGTGAAGAAGCACCAGGGCTTCTTTGCCATCATCGAGGTCATTGCTGGGGAGATCGAGAACGGGTGCAGATTCTTCTCGAAACAGATTTCGCCTAGTGGCTCGTTCCCGACGGCTTTTACCATGCAAAATAACTTCATCTTCTTTGTGGTTGAAGACGACTCCATCGGTGGGCGTTCGAAGCATTGGAAGACACTCTGTAGCACTCTGAGGAGCTTCCGGAACATAAGAAGGAGTGATATGGTTCACAGTTGGCAAGTATCGAAAGAATCCACCCGAGACAGAGCACTCCACGCTTGCCACGCCCCAGTTGAGTCCGTTTTCCGAATGCTTCGGGAAGAAAAAGATTTCAGTGGGGCCCTTCTCAGCACGATTGTGGCAGAACCCAATGCGAATGTTGACGAACGAGTAGCCACTTCCAGTTTCAAAGCTCCGGAACGGGCCAACCGGAACGCCGTTTTCCCATTGACCTGTCAGCCTTTCACCGTGATATCCTGAATCCATCCATAATCCGTAGCCATGTGGCTGTCCCTCCGCATTCAGCCCGCCGCAATATTTAATCACATCCCGCTTTCGTGAGTAGAACCGCGCTTTCGAGCGATATGTGAGCGTGTTCGTCTCCACTCCAGGCTTGATGTTCCACCAGCTCACCAGGTTAAATTTCTGGTGTAGCACCAACCACGGGTACGCATAGTGCGTGAACCAGTACGCGAATACGGTGACGACTTCAAGCGAAACGAGCACGATAATCATGACGCGACGGACCTGGCGATCCGAATCCGTCACCTCCGTGTCATCGATCCAAAACAGCACGTACAAGTTGCCTGTGATTGCGTAGGTCAGCAGCTCGGCGATGATAATCCAGTAGATGATCCACCGCACAATCAGCGCGACCTTTACCAGAATGTAAAGACCCATGGCGATCACCGCAAAGTAGAATACGCCGTCCGACATCGACGCCCGTTCGTCAGTACCTGGGAAGTGACAACAAAAAGCACATTCTCAATAAGTAATTTCACTCATACAGCTAAGAATTTAAAGACTCTCGTTTACTTGTATTGTTGGCCGCGAGAATCGCGAGCACCACGATGATATAAATCACGATGATCCACGTCACCAACTGCGTCACGAACGAGTACTGCAATGCACATGAACTCATCGTGAGTCATCCCCCAATTCAGAAAATTCTCTTTTTTACCACTTTCTACCTTTTGGTAAACTCCTCGATACCGACGTTGCAGTCTCCTCCCCGTCATGACCCCGAACGAACTGCCGCAATAACGTGATTTTCACAATACAAATATCAACATTTGACCCAAACGCGAACACCAAAAAACGTTTTTTTGCTATTTACTCGTGGAAATCGAACTGCTCGACGCCGTCCGCGGGCTCCTCCTCGAGCACCGCGAGCGCCACTGGGCTGCGGCTGTTGGGCGTTACCTCGTTGGCCATCAGACTCGCGTCCATCGTAAGCGGCGTGTGCTCGGTCGCCCCCGTTCGCGAATGTCCTGTTCGCATTTTCGCCGGTCAAACACTCACCCACAACTATACAAACGACCATAGTAAGAAAACTAACGTCCGACCATCCCGCCATTCAGTTCTTGTCGCATAATCCAATTGTTCATCACTTGATATTTGTATCCTCTTAACCAGCTGTTCCCTTCCAACCAATCACAACTCGTCGCGACAATCCAATAGAAAAGCTGACAATCACATCACCGGGAAAAGCTGATTACCACAACCAATAAATAAATAAATATAAATACTAATCCTTAGCAGCCATGAGGACGTCTGCGGCTGTCTCCGCCGCCACGCAGGTGCTGACCTCGCCGTCGCTGTTCCACCTCATCCAGGAGTTCGTGGACGGCGTCCCGGGCTCCATCGTATCGCTGGTGACCGAGTTCCAGCGTTCACACCGAGACATTCCGTGGTCCTCCACTGGCGCGTTAATCCGCGGTGCCATCCAGTCAGGAGACCTGCAGACGCTGCGAGGATTGAGGCAATTGGCGGCGACCAGAAGGTTCCAGTCAAGACCGGAGCTGGCGTTCGATGGGGCCACGCGCTGTGCAATTCAGTTCGGACAGCTGGAGATGGTGCAGTATCTGGCGGACACGGGGCTACTGCTGGGGGACAGCAATAGTGGAGAGACTGGCGGCATCAGGATGCCGAGCAGCGTGATTTTAGGGTGGGCAATTCGGTACTCGCACGCAGTGACGTCGGGGGACCAATTGGAGATTGTCAAGTGGGTCGAGCAGAACTTCCCCAGGTCGGCGTTGAGGAGTGTCAAGGCCGAGGATTTGAGTCGAGCGGACGTGTCAGTGCTCAGGTTTCTCAAGGACAAAATGCTGGCAAGGAGTGGCTTTCAAGACCCAAGACTGTTGGACTTGGTGGCCACCATGGGGAAGATGGAGACGCTCAGGTTTTTAGTTGACGGTTCAGAGACGAGATGCACGTCGGACGCGATGGATGGCGCGGCGGCGAATGGCCATCTGGAGATTTTGGAGTACTTGCACACGGACCGAACGAAAGGGTGCACGACGGCAGCGATGAATGGTGCTGCGCGGAACGGGCACATGGACGTGGTGCGATTCCTGCACACGCACCGGACCGAGGGCTGTACTGTTGCTGCGATGGATGGGGCTGCACGCAATGGCCATCTGGACTTGGTGCAATTTTTGCATGTTCATCGGACAGAAGGTTGCACCACTGCTGCCATGGATGGAGCCGCTGCGGGAGGGTATCTCGCCGTGGTGCGTTTCTTGCATGACCATCGCAGCGAAGGCTGCACGACGAAAGCGATGAATGGAGCCGCACGAAATGGCCACCTCGAGGTTGTGCGCTTTTTGCACGTCCATCGAGCTGAAGGGTGCACCACTGATGCAATTGATGGCGCTGCGCTAGTTGGCCGCTTGCCTGTTATTTCGTTCTTGTGTGAGAACCGAAAGGAGGGTTGCACAACGCGAGCTGTCGATGGAGCCGCTTGGAGAGGGCACTTAGAAGTGGTGCGATTTCTCATGACTCATCGCTTGGAAGGTTGCACTTCTAAGGCAATAGACTCGGCAAGTCAAAATGGATACCTCGAGATTGTGCACTTTCTCCACGAGTGTGGACATGTTGCGTGCACGACTGCTGCTATGGACAGCGCAGCAAGCAATGGTCATCTACAAGTCGTGCAATTTTTACATGAAAATCGCGTGGAAGGCTGCACGAAGGATGAGATGACAAGGCGGCAATTAATGGGCACGCAGACATAGTTGTTTTTCTCGGAGAAAATCGGCACGAAGGTCCCCACGATTACGCACTAGAGCGCGCGGCAGCACAAGGCAACATTGACTGTGTGGACGCACTGTGCCGCTACTCGATACGCGGATGCCTCTTTGACGCTCGTCGTGCCGCGTTGCAAGATGGTCATCCTCGCGTAGCGATACTTCTCTCGTCTTGGATTAACCCAGAAGTTCGTGAGTGCTCGTCAATGCGCTACCACAAGCTTGCAGGGGCCCGATGGTGCCAACGACAGCAACCAAACAAGCAAAAACACCCGCATCTCCTACTAGTCTCGCTGCCGACGAATGTGAATCCAAGAAACCCTTGACTGTACAGATATCCTTCGGCTGGTGGTGGTTCCGATGGCTCTAGTAAACGACACAATACATCTACAAATATTGTAACTCTTATCATCTACCATTACAAAAGCCAGAAGCAGAAACACCGCTTCGTCTTTTTTCAGCTCCACCTGAGGTCACAATTTCTTGCTGACGAGCAAGAAAGCGCGCCACATCGTGGTGGCCCTCATCAAGAGCACACTGGTATGCCACAGCAAGTCTCCACACTCCACTCCCACGGGGCGGGGGCTTGGCAATCTGATATAGCACCTCAACGCAGCGTAAATGCCCAGCGCTGGCAGTCATCTCCAGTGTACGCATGTTTGGGCCTTCGGTTCGATTCTGCGCCAGATACACCACAACCTCGTGGTATCCATTCAGCGCCGCGCCGTGCATTGCTCGCATAGTGCAGCCTTCCCTACGATTTTCATGCAAAAATCGCACAATGTTAAGATGTCCATGCGCAGCGGCCGTGTCCATTACCAGAGGTGAGAACGCCATGCTCCCGTGCTCGTGCAGCCAGCGAATGGCTTGAAAGTTGCCAAGCCCCGCTGCTCGACAAATTTCAAGCACCGAAACGCCATCAATTCTTTCATGTGGACCTTCAGGGGCAGTGTGCAGCCATTCCAAGATGTCTACGTTGTCGAAGTAGCTTGTCACCGCTGCTCCAAGCAGCCTTGGTTCGTCCACGTTCGTCGGAGACTTGTCACGCGTAGCATGTAGCCATTTCAGTATTCGAAGACTGTTGTACTCGATCGCACAACGACGAACCCCATGAAACTGCAGTTGCGGTAATGCTCGTAGACGCGGATTCTGCGTAGCTCTTAGCAGTAGCTCCAGTAAGTGCTGGTTTCGTTGACGGATGGCAAACTGAGGCAATTTTCCACGGTAAACCCCGAGCTTGGAACCTTCAGGGGAGACAAGACTGGCGTCGAAAGCCCCGACCAAATACGGCAACCCGGATTGGAAAGTTGTGATGTGATGGAGAAGCTCGTAAAGCGTCAGTACGTCGAACGCAGCGCAGTGATCTGCCGTCTTGAGCGTCATGATGCAGCTTCGGATATGAGAGAACGCAGCTGAACCCATGGTCATTCCTCTGGTACTGTGTACCATATCCGTCAACTTCAACATACACTTCAACAAAATCAATACAATACGCTCGACTGGCAAGACAACGCCGCTGGATAAGAATGAATCTATTAAACTAGTCGCTATCTAATTACGTGTTGGGCAGCGGGCCTGAGCCGAGATTTGAGCTGCTGTCGTCGGAGCCCACGAACCCGATCGGCGCAGGTCCAGCGCGATCAACTTCGGGCAGTTTGCCGCTGTTTCTCCTGCCTCCACTGCCGGAGTTGCTAGTCTTGAGATACCACCAGTACCATCAGGCTCGATAAACTCAATGAGGTACGTATCCATCATTGGGATGTTGGTGAAGTTGATCTTGCGATGGAACGTGCAGCGGATGTCGATCATATCCTTGACCACCTCCTGCACGATAGGACTCACAAGGATTTTTTCGGGTACGCCGTTGGATTCGAGTTCGTTGGCGGTAAGTGCGTCAGGGCCCCACATATCGTACCGTAGTGTTGTTGTCCCAATCACTCCGCCGATGATGTTGCCAACGTGAATACCAATGCGCATCTGTAGCCTCTCGCCCGTGTTCGGGTCTTGCACTTTGCGAACCTCCTTGTGCATATCTCGAGCCATGGCCAAGAGATCACGGATGTGACTTCGCAAGTGCATCTGGTGCTTATGTTTGAGTGTGCTTCGTCGTAGTAGATGTGAGCGCAGCTTGGTACCCGAGTCTCGCCCCGGGCCAGGACCACCCACGATCTCGCCTTTTCGTTCCAGAGGCAGCACACGGTTGCTGGACATTCGAGCCAACGCCGAAGCAAACCCACCAGTGCTAGGAGTACCCGCAGATGCAGATACAGTTGCTGTGGCCAAGCTCATGCTCATGCTTGCATCTGCATTACTCATTTCAGCAGTGCTGGAACTCGTCACAAGACCAGGACCAAGACTCATGTCCACATACGGAAGGCCCGACACGATAACATACGCATCACCGATGGTCTGCATCTTGAACACGCCGTGCTTTTCTGTCAGTTTATCGAAAGCACAAAACAGTGATGCCAAAATGTCGACAACTTGCGCAGTGGCTGCCTTTGATGCAATGGACGTGAAGCCTTTGATGTCAGAGAAGAGAATGCCCACTTGTTGATGCTGATCACATACCATTTCTCCCTCTTTCAATCGCATGACCACAGCGGCCGGCAACATTTGATATAGCAACCGGTCAGCGTTCATGGTTTCGAGCTGGGTGCGTGTCTTAAGCCAAATCTGTCTCCGCGTGAAAAATTCTACACTCTGGGACGCAATGATGTTGGCCACAACGGAAAAGTACGTGAGAACGATCGGGTAGCCCGTTTTGAACTTTGAATTGAACTTGGCTGCTTCCTGGTGGTACTCCTGTAAGGATATAAGCGTTCCCAACGTCACAATCAGTAGCGTCACTCCATTGAAAACCACTACATGGCGATACAGGATTGATCTTCCATTCGACACGACAAACATGGCCAGTACTGTGTCCAAGCACAAGTTCACATAGCGAGGGGATGTATCAAGGTCCAACTCATAATTTAGTCCCCATAGCAGCTCCTCGGCGACAGCAAATGCAATTAAGCCGATGAGATATATCCCAAGCAGCACGTTGCGGAGTTTAATCTCGGAGTAGAAGACAAATTCTTCGTGGGCGCGACGAGCGACTAGTATCGCCATTAAAGCGAACGGGCTTCGAATAAATAGGAGGATAGCGTAGGTCGTTGCCGAAATTTCATGTGGCTCGGCAGACTGACTGTAGACCGCAAAAATCTCCAGCAACAGATCGCGCATGCACGTAAATGAAGCATAGGCTGCGAGTGCTAACAGAGTGGTTCGTGCGCCCTCGATACGGTCTGTCAAAGTATTTTCGAGGTACTTAGTTTCCATGTCCTCGTCTCGAAAGCACATATTCAGCAATCGAGTCTCTGCAAGCATGTTCTGCTCAACGCTTGCACTGCCGTCGTTCCCACCCCAAGCTGAATACTTCGGCGGTGTACCAAGCAAAACTCGAAGTGGATCATATTTCTTCCATCGCTGCCTCCAAGAGTGCAGTAGTCTGTTTCGTGTGGCAACAAGAAAGTCCTGCTCAAATGGGCGACGGATGTTAATTGCTGATGACATGACCACCGAGTCGCGTTTTGAGGTAAATTCTAGCTGACCGAGTGCTGCCATCTGTGCTGTGTCAGTAAGCGGCTCACCTAACAGGTAAGTTGTCATACTGCCCTTCCCTTTCACATCGATTTGTCGTTCCTCAAAGGAAAAGTGCCCGGCAAGTTTTTGTATGTAACTTGTGAGACTTGGCAACGCCCAGTGATACCTGTCGACTGCATTCGCGATGCCGTGTTTACGGTGTCACCAAAAAGAGAGAATTGCTGCTTCTTCATACCTACAAGCCCACTAACCACTCGACCCGAGTGAACCCCAATACGCAATTTTACCCCGTTGCCATTAGAAGCACGACACTTTTCGAGACAGCCGAGCATGTCTAATGCCATTGATACCGCTCGAAGTGCTGCCTCCCGCCCCTGATCTTTCCTTGTAATCCTGCACACGCCATATACGTCTTGCCTACGGTTTCCATTTTGCGGACGCCGTGTTTCTGACAGATTTGATCAAAGAGTGAATACACACGATCAAGCAGTGACACCACCTCTGTGGGGCTAAAGCGATTCACGAAGGAGGCAAAATCGGCGATATCGCAAAACAGGATGGTAACATCCTGCTCGTCTTCGCTAATTAGTGTATCGCCCTTTTGCATCCGTTGGACCACGTGTTCAGGAAGCATATTCTTCAGGATTTGGGTCGAACGCTTCTGTTCGATAAGCAACGAGCGGCTCTGAAGAAAATCTCGCCGCATGGTAATCTGGAGCGAGTAGCATGCGTAAGCGCCAAATGAAATCACGAACACTAAGTAGAGGGCGAAGAGCATCAAATCTGTCACATCCACACTGTTGTCGTAATTCATACTAGTCAGCCTGTCGGCCAACATGTAGAACGCAAAGTTGTAAATTGATAGCATGAGAGCATAGAGAAATTTGACGCGAATCACCACAAAAGCCCAACAGGGTAAAGCGCGGCCGCGAACTTGCCCGTGTCGGAGATTGTCAATGTAAGGGCCATACCGATTATGCAGTATGGCAACAGGATGGAAATTTGGTAATTCTGCACAAAATACTTGGTTCGAGCAAAGCGCATAAACGATAGGTCGCACACGAAGAAGCCCACACGAATCCAGATGTACGAAGACTCACGTTCCCAGAGAATTTCATAGGCTGCGTAAAGAGGAATCATAAATGCCATAACCTTCAGACAGAGTATGACACGACTGCGCTCGCGGAAGGCAAACATGAACTCGTACTCCGTTTCAAGACGTTGATGCTCCTCCCCCATAAATTCCAGCGTAAGAGGGTGAACAGGTGGTTGGACACGCAAGGCACGAGAACTGTGAGCATCATCTTCATCTATCAGTGGATCGGGATGACCGATTTCCTGTGCAAGTTCGCGCTGCACTGATATGAGCTGCTTTGAGAGTTCATCATGCTCGGTGGGGAGATCAAAATCTCGGAATTTTTGACTCCACTCGCCATCAAGTAGCGATGGTGGGAGGTCCCCTTTATCTGAACGTGCACCACCATTTACTATAGCAGTACCAGTGTAGCTGCCTTCATCCGAGCGACCTGACGAACTGTAGACCAGCTTCCCTGCACGAGAATGGTCGATTGAGCCGTCACCATTCCGAACAGGTAGCTTCGGAAGCTCACCCAGCCCACTATCGATTTCGAGAATGATGTCGTTGCTTGATGGCAGATACATTTTTCTCAAGTACATCACTGCCAGGTCAAAGCAGATGCAAGTCACCGATGTGAACAAGAGTAGCGTCCAGTAGATCATTTCAGGAAAAAGTATTGAAGCGAGGCCCTGGAAGTCGCGAAACACGTCAAACGTTGGGAACATCCGATATGCCTGCGAGTACGCAGCCACAAAGAGAATGTACGCGAAAAATCCACCGAGCAGAGATATGTAGTGCGCTCGAGTCCACCGATGCAAGCTCTGCATGTGCAGAGAAGACTTGAGGGTCACTGTGATGATTAAAGCTCCATAGACAGCCGTACCATCCGGAAAAAGTCCATTGGCGTGGCTGTCCTTTGATGATACACCACCCATCGTTTTCAGGACGAAGAAAAACACTAGAAACGAATGGAATAGTGCGTTAGCGACCCAGAAACTCAGTCCACGTATGCTCAATTCGCTTTTCCTGAGCGAGCTGCGATAAACAAACGGGAAACGAAGGACAGCACTGTCCCGAATGTCTTCATCCGTAATACCAAGCACAAAAATCGGTAGCACTGTGTACAGCACATTCCAACCCACCATCAAGTACGATTCGTAAAGCGTTTGTCCAGAGTAGCCGTTGTAAAAGGAGAATAAAAAGAGTGTCATGATGAGAGCCATGTTCTTGTAAAATGAAAACAGGATGACACGAGCGACTCGGCGATGGTTCCAGCGTCCATGTACAAGTAAAAGTCGTGAAATATGTCGAAAAGTGACGATAGCAAAGTCTGCAGCACGGACGGCCTGCATTCCCTCGTGTCCGTAGATGCCAATTCCAACATGAGCTTCCTGAATCATGCTGACATCATTGCCACCATCTCCCACTGCTAATGTGAGCGGAGTGCCAGGGGCAGCCTTCATTAAACCCACCACTTGAGCTTTCTGCATAGGACTAAGCCGGCATGCAACCACTGTTCTGCACTGAGAAGCGAGTTCTAGAAACAGATCGTGAGCCAACTGAACAGCACCGTTAGTTTCCGTGATCGACCCACGCGTTGATGTAGGCCGACTGGAGTGGTGCCGTGCATTTGGTAATATGTGGGCTGATTGAAAAGGCATATTTCCTAGGGATTTGGCAGACATCGAGCCACTAAGGCGCCCACCATGAAGAAAATCGCCTCCTTTAAGTCCGTCAAGCATCGAACTGGTGTGATTAGTCGGGTCTGAGTGACTTGTATGACTCGAATGGGGAGCGACTTGGTTGGAATTGATATATGAGATTTGTGCTTTGACTGCCAGTGTATCCACGAGCAATAACTCCAGTGCTTCGCCATTAATTACCAAAGAAATGTCCTGGGCTGCC
Organism: Phytophthora constricta; assembly: GCA_011947335.1. Classification (NCBI taxonomy): domain Eukaryota; phylum Oomycota; class Peronosporomycetes; order Peronosporales; family Peronosporaceae; genus Phytophthora; species Phytophthora constricta. Next base: position 132,669 of record JAAVTI010001076.1, on the reverse strand, counting down.
ACACCTGGAACCCAAACACCCTCTCGTTTCATCTTTCGCCTCGCTTTTGCAATTTCGTCAAGACAGTCCTGCTTGTTTTTTCCTTTGATAATGACCAGCTTACTTTTTGGACCGATGAGTCCACACATGTGGGCCACTGAAATTGCGGTCTCATCCTTGTCTCCGGTGAGCATCCATATATTGATCCCAGCTACCGATAACTGTGAGATGCATTCTCTCACACCTTCTTGAAGCAAATCTTCAACACCAGTTGCGCCTAGTAACTTGGTGCCCTTTTCGATTTTCTTGGCTATCTCCACACACAGCTGTTCGCGGTTGGTCAACGCCTTTTTGCTGCATCAAACTCACATTTCAAGCAAGGTACTCTGTCATACAGAGTTCACGATAGCCAAGCAGTAAGGTGCGTAAGGCCATTGCAGCGAAATAATGAACGTGCAAAGCGAGTTTGCTGATATCTTGGTCTTTGTTTGCGTTTGCAAACATCACGGTATCGGCTCCTTTCGAGAACACCAATATATCGCGCTCTTCTGACTCAGTGTAACTATTCACACCGTCCAGATCAGTCTCTAACGAGTTCTCGAACTCTGCAAAGCTGTCGCTAACGCGTGGAAGTTTTGGGGGTTTAGGTTCTGACTCGGATTGTGGGCGGGATAGTCTTCGTACTACCACGGACATACACTTTCTCGTGCTGTCAAACTCGTTTAGTGCCAGCAATTGATATGATTCGGGCTTGCCAAATATCCGAATGTGGATTACGTCTCCATCTCGTCGCTCATACACGCAATCGAACTCCACGGCTGCATTGAGCAATGCAACTTCATCAGGCGATGACCCAAAAAATTTGCGGTCGTTCTTAGGAGATGGAAATGCATCGGTCGCCTCTGCTGCAGCTGCATGGTTGCTGGTGAACGAATTAAACCCACCACTTTGATTGCGGTGACTTTCACGGCGCATACTTCCGTCTGTACTGTCGGACATTGCTCTCCCAGTTGCACTGCGCGCGTCCATCGACAGGTCTGCAACATCTTCCTCAATTGCTACCGATGCAGAATGACACAACAGCAGACAACGAAAGAATGGGCGAGCCAACTCCACAGCATGCATCTCCTTACCGGAGAAGCGTGTAGGATTTTCCACAAACTTCATCATTTGAGAATACGACCGAACATCCTTCTCGGTTACCGATACGTGCTTTGACTTGCGTCTCACACCTTCGGCACTGTTTTCTCTGCTTCCGCTGCTCGCTCTAGAATTTGGGGGTGAGCCACCAAGCCTCATCATCATGTCACCTCCTGCTGGGAGTTCTTCACTGTTGGCATTGGCCGCTCGACGAAGATGCATGTTCGATCCATCAAAGATAATGCCACCAATGCTGCACACCTTGAAGAGCATTTGATTTTTCGTCAGCGTTCCCGTTTTGTCACTGAAAATGTACTTGATCTGCCCCAAATCCTCATTCACATTGGATGTGCGTGCTGTGACGCCACGCCCAGTGATAGAGCAATACATTTTCGGGTCGGTCTCGATTCGCCGTGCTTGATACCATTTGACCACCTCCAAGCTGATGTACAGCGAAATCGGAACCATGTTGTTGTACAGGATCAAATAGGTCACCCATGCTTCCAGCAAGTATCCTGGGTGAAATTCTGCGACGTACGGCAAAGCAGCAGCAAAGGTGGGCTTCTTGTGTACCTTGACAGCAAACAGTGATGCTTGAACTGAGCTGAAGCAGCACACAATGAACAACACCGAGAATATAAGGAAGATGCAGCGGTTTGCGATGCGGTCCAGGCGACTGAACTTTGACGGGATGGCCTTCATATTTTGCACGAGTTTGGTATCGTTGCCGCCACCTACTACAACGCCCACAACCCATTTGGTATTGCAAAGTTTCATTCCTCGTAACATGACGTTCTCGATCGTAATTGGGATCTCCTCAAATGCTGGCATTGTCCCTTGACCTCCGAAAGTATGTGGCTGCTGTGACGGTGGAATACCACCTACTTGTTCTTGTGCGCAGATAATCTTCATCACGCCGTCGAAACTGTAGAGCCTTTTGTTTGGTGCTTCGCAACGAATTTCACCGTGGACCGCACTCCCAAAGTCTTGTGGTTTATGTGGGACGATTTCATTCCACTTTACGCAATGTCGAATTTTGAGGTTGGATTCTCCATCTAGACTGGAAGTCTCACACATTGCTTCACCAGACTCTTGGCTAGAAAACAGTAACACGACATCCGCAGGGACTTGTTCCGAGTCGTGAATCTTAACCACATGTCCAACGCGCAAGGATTTCCAGTAGATTGATTGAAAATCTTCAGACGAAGCGTGATCTTGTTCTTTGCACGCTTAGCTGATGCATCCACACAACCGTTCAAAGTATCGATTTTCCCGTGGTTTACGATCCAATCCTGCTGGTGTCGTGCCCGATCCTCCAGACCCTCCTTGACCATTGTAGCGAACAATACCAACACCAACGGTCCGATGGTGGAATATTCGTTGGTAGGAGATAAATCTGTACATAATTGAAGTAGTGAGATGATGAGAAAGTAGAAATTTGCCACCCGACGGAACTGCTCGAACAGTGACTTGGGCAGGAAGTTGAGTGCCGTGTACTTGGAGGATCGCACGGTGTTCGTCCAGTACGGGTCCACATTATACTTTTTCTGCATAGATGTTGAATGCTCCATTGTCCGTAGCACATCATTTACAAACAACATACGACTCTTGATGAGTTCGTTGTCACTGTCATCGCTCGACTCCCTCGATTCGTCGTGCACTTGGTTCGGGCGAAACAGTCTGTTGAACAATCCTACCCTCTTTGGTGCACTAGTCGTAGTTGCTCTCGACGTGGCATCGATCTTCTGCGACTCCATGGGTATCACTCTCTTCGGTATCGCGACGTTGGCGACGCCCGACCTGATAGCTTGCGGGGGCAGCGAAAGCGACACTGATGGACCGGGCGGAAGAGCAGGCTGGGCGCGGCGCTCATGCATAAACCCGACAAGTTCACTAGTTCAGCAAGTCAGCGGCACCGTTGTCAGTGCGATGAAGACCGTGAGGTCGAGATATCGCGCTCTTCCGTCGGAAACTCGAACGCAGAACCTGAACACCGGCAATACCCTGAGGTTTCTGCTGTGGAGGTCACCGGACTATCTATTCGCAGGGAGGCGCTCGAATGCAAAACGGCCCATGCTCGTGACGGCGAGTCTGCACAGACACCACCACTTTGAGTATTTTTACCGTCGAGCCATTTTCGAAACGCACTATCGAGCACAGGCTGAAGCGGGCTGTTGTTTTCAAGTCCCGGAGCGATGCAAGCTCCGTCACATTGTCGAGTGCCTTGTGGTTCATGCTCAGACTTCTCTCACCGTTGTGTCGTTACGCTCCACTAAAAGGAGACACTAATCCTCGACAAAAATGTTAGTGCTAGTAAGTGATGTAGGAGAGCGGACAGCTCATTATGACGACCGGGTAGTGTTCGCACTTACACTAACGTTAGAGACGCTGTACTTAAGCAAATAATTTGTGTGTAGTTAGTCTGTAAACTTGTTGGTGGAGCTAGATGCTTTCATCATTTTCCGATCCTGGGTACCACCAAAACGCCGCATTGGTCTTCAACTTGGGCGATGTTGAAGCCTTTATCCCTCTTCGAGAGTCTTCACAGTACCAAATTTTAAAACTCGTTTGCTAACACCACTTGCAGTTTTACAGTTTTGGCAAACAGTTGGTACACATGTATGTCGGCCCAGCTGCCAGTTGCTACGCCAGTGATTAGATTCTCGACCCCTTTGCGACCGCCTGTGGTAAACACCGAGCTCAAACTCAGTCTTCTTCATGCACATTGTTCTCACAAATCTGAACCTCCGAAGCCCACGTGGGTACCGATTACTAGTTCGACGTGCATGGCCGATGTGAAGGCACCACTTGCCATAGTTTAAAAGGGTGGAAATGGGTGTACACCCCATGTCTATAAAGATTCCTCACTGTAGAATGACTCAGAATCATTTTGCCATTGATATCAAGGTCGGTCACTCACGCAGTCTTCAACCAAGCACCTAATCATCTGCATGCTGTTCAATTCATGTAGACAACAGTCGACAGTTCAATACTATCGCACTCGAGTTCTTGCCAATAAATTCAATACATAGTTGAAGTTGCCTTGAACAGCATCCATCGCACATAGACGGCTCCATTTTCGTCTCGTTCATGTCCGTCACAAAGAATTCATCCATCAACCACACAATACCAAACACCAAAACGAAATGAGCAGCTCCGTTAATGTTAATGCAAATGTTCATGTTCATGCTGTTGCCGTCCCTCCGGCGTTGCAGGTGCTAACTCAAGATCCTCTACTGCATCACATCGGCGGCTTCATGAGTGGCGTTCCCTTCGTAGTGGGCGACTTTGCCTTCCGTGAGGCGCGACGTCGAGACCGCGAGCGGCTGCAGCGACTGAGCAAAGGCTCGTCCCCCGAGACGTCGCTGTACCCGCAGCCTCGCGGCTACCTGCCCCAATTGGCCATCATTCGAGGCGACCTGGAGATGCTACAGCGGCTACTGGACGTGTCCAGACAGCTGGAGCACTGCACCAACCCCAGACTTGAATTCCACGAGGTGATTCGCTGCGCCGTCATGTTCGACCGACTGGACGCACTGCAGTGGTTGAGACTGCACTACCACCTCGAGGACTACCCGTTCGAAGGCAATTTACTTAACTATGCAATCCACTACAGTGGGGATGTACGTGTCATGGACTGGCTGCACGACAATGTGCCAAGGAGGTTCGTGCACATCCGGTCGTGGCAGTTGTGCTTCGCGGCGTCAAGAGGGAACTTGACGGCGGTTAAGTGGCTCGATGAGCATAACTACGAAGGCTTTACGGCCGGGGTGATGGACGCGGCGGCAATTGCAGGACATCTGGACGTGGTCCAGTACCTGCATGAACATCGGGTGAAGGCTGCACTTTTGAAGCGATGGACATGGCGGCGGCCAATGGCCATTTGGAGGTTGTCAAGTTCTTGCACGAGAACAGGACGGAAGGATGCACGACGGTGGCCATGGGGTGTGCGGCTGGGTTTGGACATGCTGATGTCGTGGAGTTTTTGGGAAAACACCGCACGGAAGGGCCACACCCGCGTGCGTTGGAGGATGCAGCCAAGAATGGCCATTTGGAGTGTGTGCGACTGCTGTGTCGATACTCGACGAGAGGGTGTTTGTTCCAAGCGCGTCGAGGCGCGACCAAGGAGAAGCAGCAGGATGTAGTGGACTACCTGACGAGTATCATCGCTGATAATGTCTGGAGTTGCAACCCACGCAGGCACGAAGCGGATGGTCCGAGGCGGTGCCAGAAGAACCAGTACGCGATGGTGCTGCAGCGCAAAGGCAGCAAGGTGGAGGGAGGGTTGTTTGCGCGGTTGTTTGGTGGAGAAGGAAAGGATACTTCGAGCCTGTGTTCGAAGGATGTGAGCGTGCTGCACCGAACTTCGGCCTCGGCCTCGCACCCCGAACTCATGACCTAGGGGACCGACCGAGGCGAGCTTTTGTCTCTTCTGTTTGACTTCATTTGCTAGCGCATTGAGGCTTGAGAGATATCGACACAACGTGGACCTCTCGACAAGGTTGGCCTGTGACTAGAACAAGATGCTCCGAACGACTGAGTTTACTGACGAGCTGGAATGAACGAGTCATCTAGCAAACAGCAGCAAGCGCGTTGTTGATCGCTGGGTTCAGCTATCCGTAAAACGGCTAGCAGCTACGTAGGACATGCTGTGAACCGAGTCGCGTGATGACCACACAAGAATCAAACGCACTGCACTCGTCAGATTAATGCTGCTGCTCGACATTTGCGAGGAAAAAAAAATCAAGTCAACCAGGTTGTAGTTACTGTACATGGTCCTCAACCCTCTCAGATGTAAGCATGCAAATACTGCTCATACTATGAGATTATTTTATATCTCTTTCCCTTTATTCTCACGAAGTCTTCATCATGTTCAAGACTACACTTTATCTTCAAGCAGCCTCCAAAACCTATACTGGGTCAATTCAATCCGTACACAGTCCCTCATTTCCATCGATTCATCCGTCCAACCTGAATCGCCCCAATTCACATTAACCTTTTCCAACCATTTAATGGACTTCGAGGCGTTCTTCCCGCCGCTGCTGCCCGCGTCCGACGAAGACTTGACGTGCATCGACATCAACGTAGACGAGCTGCTGCTGGTGCCGCTGCAGAAGGCCGTGGACGACGGCGTGTACCGCGCGCTACGGCGCTGGAACGTGGACGAGCCGGCGCATGTGGAGACGGCGCTGCCATACTTGGAACGGGTGAAAAAGTACCAGCGACTCGCCGGTCTCCTCCTGCATCCAGACGCAGAGTTGACAGCTGGAGCAGAGCAGGAAAATGACTCGGCAGAGGACTCGAGCAAGAAGTTCCAGCACAAAACAAGGCAGCAGAAGTGGCCAAAGCTCGAGTGGAAGCTGCGGCGTTAAAACGCCGGAAAAAGGAGCGCAGGAAGCTGCAGAAGGAGAGGAAGAGTGAGCAGAGCAGGTTCCAACAGGTAGCGGACGAACTGGCAGATATCGAGGAGCTGAGAGAGGAACGCCAGCCCAGCGAGAGGCTCCAGAAGTTCGTGGCCACGTTCGTGCCCAAGAAGAGGAGGCTGGTGCAGAAGCGCTCAATGGCGGACACGGTGACGGCTATGAGCTTTGGCTTTGCAAGGCCGAGGCCCGAGCCGGATGCTGTCGATGAGCTGGACGACGTAGGGAGTGCTGCGAGTGTCGCGACGATCAAGGACAAGGACCCGATCTTGTGGTTCGATGTACTGCACCCCAGCAAGGATCCGTCGCGGACGCAGTCGTTCCTCGTGCGACGGTCGCAACGGCTGTCAGAGCTTGTGGATCTGATTGCGTGCGCTAATGACGAGCGACTGCATGAGCAAGAGAGGATCTCGAAGCTCGTGTACTTTGGACAGAACTTTTCGTGGACCGGCGCTTGCCTGGGAGTTTGGACTACTCGGAGCAGATTCTCGCATGGATGCGAGCGAAGCCTGAGCGTGAGGCAAAGTATGGCACGTTCATTGCTGGTGAACGCATCACTCGCAGTCTTCACAAGACGACCTTTGCTGACTTAGAGCTGCATATTGATGCACCTGGGGTGTACATTCACCAGGGAGAGTGCGAGCACCTGTTGCGGCTTCGAGATGCGCGCATGCCGCACGAGTTCGACGCACCTAAAAGCGACGGCGTCTTCCCGCTGCGTCTTCCCAACCCGCATGATCGTCGGCTGCGCAACTGCCTCATTTGCCAGCACTACAGTGCCAAGTATGTTTGTTATGGCGATAGGATGGCAATGATGGACCCCATGTTCTTCTGCGAGCGCTGCTATCGAGCTGCTCATTATGATGCCAACGGAACCCTGCTGTACAACGACTTTCTTAGCTTCCCATTTGTTCAAGAGTAGATGCCAGGACACAAGAACGCAAACATCGATTTTAAGTTAAAAGTTTTCCATTCAAGCGTCACTTTGAGCTCAAAAGCGTGATCACGGGAACTTGTCGTGCACACCATAGTCGTTGTTGGCGGTACGCGAAGCCTTGGAAAACTTCGTCAGCGCCAGCACGCCTAGACTGCATGATGAACTGACTACGAACATTATATCAAAGTACCGGTGGAACACGTTAAACTGAATGTCCCCAAGAACCTCGTCGATGCGCTGTCTGCCTCCATCAAGAATTCACACATCGCACAATAGTTAGCACACAAGAAACCCTCATTACAATACAATAGCTTTCAGCGTACCGGTGGATCGCGCTGAGGTTCATGCGCATCAAGACAAAGGACGATATGAAGTACATGCCCATGAGGTGCGCCAGCCACAGCACGACACTATTCGAAGACACTGTGCTCGAATAATAGCGGAAAAACTTCAGCAACGTCACCAGGAAGCCCCGTGTCTGGGTGAACACCAGGATTCCCACGAATCCCAGCGAGGCCACCTCTGAGACGAAGCGGATGTTCAGCTGTTCAGCAAGTGACGGCCACACGTACAACAGCTTTTCCACGACAGCAGTAATCGGATCTTTGTCGCGGTTGCGCCTAAACAGCACGTTGATGGTGCTCATGACCATCTTGTAGACGCAGAACGCCGACAACACGTAGCCGAAGAAGTTAAACACACGGCCGCGCAGTGTGCGAGCCCGCAGCGACCGCGCCTGTGCATCTCGCAAATCGTTCACCTCCAGGAACAGCTCGCGTCCGAGACTCTCCAACGTCAGGATCTCCGCTTGCAGGCCCTTGATATACGTCGTGTCGTCCTGCTTGGGCGAGAAGATCTGCAGCGCTCTGAAAAAGACCGAACCACGTTTGGCTCCGCGTTCACTCTCCCCATCGTGCCGTCTCGCACTATCTCTCAGCTCCAACGTCAGCCGCTTCTTCTTGGCAATTAGAATGTCCAAATTATGCCGTAGCCGCTTCTCCAGAAACTCGATGTCTTCCTCGGCCACTCGTCTCCAGAAGAACGTCATGTACTCGTACGGACAGTTCACAGCACCGAACCCGGACAGCAGCGCCATAAACACCACTCCGAGTAAACTCACTCGACTCACAAAGTTCGTGACCGAGAACAACGCTGTCAAAAACAAAAAAACAATAAATAAATAAACAAAACAATTAACACCATTTTCCACCTTCCTTGCATCCTTTTTCACCTCACCTTCCACTGATTGGACAGGGAGATCTTGCTGCAGCACGCCACCCAGTCTCCAGAACCCGTAGAGGTAGCCACCCAGCAGCATTCCGGCCATCGTTAGCGCCTTCCTAAGACCCAGTCCGTACTCCCGTCCCAGTGCGTAGAAGAGCGAGGCCGGCAGCACGAGCACCTCCAGGTACGTCATGGCCACGAGGTCCACGCGCCAGACCCACTGGCGACTGGCCACCTGCATCACGTCCGTCACCTCGAACAGCACGAGCTCGAAGAGCGACAGCGAAAGGTCAGCGACGCCGCGAACAGCAGCGGCGTGGCGGCGCTGCGCACCGCGTAGTCGCGGAAGAGCCACCAGGAGAAGAAGAAGCGCGCGAACAGGAAGCAGAGCAGCCAGCTGCCGAGCGCAAGGGCCGCGTCCTGCGGCGGCAGCGCCCACAGCCCCGCCGCGACCTGCGTCATCGTCAAGTGGTGGGGGTGGATTTTGATGAGGAAAACCCATTAAAACCTGACTGGGATAATTGGGATCCTACAACAAAGAAAACCCGGTGGGCTTTTGACATGTCAAGTCAACCTATATTTCAAGGTCGAATATCCTAGTTTAGGAACTTCAGAAAAAGGTGGACGCACGTCGGATCGCGAATGGACGCACAGAGGTGGGCGAGCAAGAGCGCCGCGATGCAGGTGCTGACGAGTCGAGGGCTGCTGATGCACGTTATTTCGTTCATGGATGGTCTTCCACTGCCTCTGTTCTGCTTTGCACGCGCCAATCGGTACCGGCCGCGGCTTGAAGGGCGCTATCCGTCGAGTCGAGGCCTGCTGCCTCAATTGGCGGTCATTTTTAACGACCTGCCGGTTCTGGAGGCGCTGCTGACGTTCAATGCGCGTCAGGAGACTGGCTACTGCAATCCAGAGACGGAGTTTGTTGGGGTTGTGCGGTGCGCCGTGCGATTCGACCGGCTGAACGTGCTGCAGTGGCTGGAAGAGCACGAGGTTCTAACGGACAATTCGTTCCAAGTCGACCTCATGGACATTGCAGTGGGCTATACGAAAGGAATTGAGGCCATGGACTGGGTGGTGCAGCACTATTCAAGTGTCAGGAGACAAGTGGAGGACTGGGCGCTGCGACTTGCGGCGTACAAGGGGAGCTGGACAAGATGCAGTGGCTTTATGACCACAACTTCCGAGGCTTCTCTGCTAGTACTGCGGATGATGCAGCGTGTGCTGGACATGTTCACGTGCTGAGCTTTTTGTTGGAACATCGGAGAGAAGGATGCAGCAGCAGGGCGTTGGATCTTGCGGCTGCTCATGGCCACCTCGATGTTGTCAAGTACCTGCTTCGATTCGCGAATGGACGGGATGAGCCACATCGGTACACTGGAAGAGCTTCGTTCGCGATGACCAAGGCTGCGCTGTGCGGTCATGCGGCAGTCGTAGCGTGTCTTGGCCAACACCAGTGCAGACCTTTAAGCAGTACTCTGCTGGATGTGGTCACGACAGGGGAACTCCAGGTGATTAGGGCGCTGTGCCGCTATACCAACGAAGGCTGCCTCGTCGAGGCACGCAGAAGAGCGAAGGCGTTGGGGCATGCGGAGATCGTTGCTTTCCTGTCTACGCAGATTGCCCCGATGGTTTGGTCATGCAGAGCGCACAAACACTCGCGGTCCGGTCCACGGCGATGCCAAAGGAGATCGAAGCCGACTTAAATGGCGGTGATATTCTGGGAATAATGATTGTATGAAGCTAAAATGCTGAAAGGGGTGGTCTTGCCGTGGGCAAGAGGTAGTAGCGCACAGCACTACTCGGTGTGTTTGGCTCGACGTCGTCGATCTTCCTGCTCATCTTCTCGGAGAATCTCCGAAGCGCGGCTAGCTACCATGACTACAGAGGAGTGCACGTTGCCGTTGGGAATGAGCGGGATCACGGATGCGTCGGCCACCCGCAGGTTCTTGATGCCGAAAACGCGCAGGTGGTTGTCCACCACACCTTCATCTTTACTGTGTCCCATGGAGGCACTCCCAACCCAGTGCGAGTTGCGGAACACGGAATCGAGCACCCATTCCTCCAAGTCTGTCATGAATGCAAAGCTTTCAGTACGACGAAAACACGATTTTCCAAATCACTGGTAACAGCATACCTTTCTTGGATGTTACGTCGACGCCCGGCGATATTTCAGCTCCAATTCGGCCCTTTTCAGCTGTAACAATAACAAGAAGTCATCAGCTTTTGCAGCGGAGCGCTTTTCACAGTCCGATAGAGTGTTACACGTACCGAGCACTGCTGCTATCTGCCGAACCACTCCGATGGCCCAGGTAATTTTCCATATATCTCCTTCTCGCAGGTGCTCAGGCTCCGCCTCAGGTACCTCGGAGACAATTCGGGGAATCATGTGGTCGTCGATATCATTGTCATCGACAGAATTGTTGTTATTGCGAACCAGCACCACGCGATTGCGTGCAAGAGGGTGGAGCAGAGCAATCGTGACGATCACTTCGGTGACGTGGGCAAGACTGGGCGTCTTAGCCATGTGAGGCTCCGACCTTCGTGGAAACAATGTAAGCTGAATTTCTGGCAGGGTTGCACCCGGAGGAATGAGGAATGCACCTGCACTGATGCCGGCGGAGCCAAACAAGCCGAAACTGGAGGCGTTGGAACGATTGGCGTTGATGGCTTTCAAATACGAGTTTAGTTCCTTGCTGCAAGAACGAACAAAGAGTTAGAACCGAGAGCTGCGGAGACAGCGAAGAAGACGGGCGATGAAACTTACTTGAGATCGATAATTCGTGTCGACACACTCTCGAAGGCCATCCCCACAACAGGGTGATCCTGGAGGTTCATCCCGACGCGTGGCAAGTGTTTTTCACGGGCAAGTTGACCTTCCGCAGTGTGTCGCTGTTGCCAATCCCGGAAAGCATAAGAATCTTTGGTGTATTAATCGCGCCTGCCGTCAGAATGACTTCTCCGTGCTCTGCAAGCCGAATCAGCTGCTCGGTGCCGTTTCTGTAGCGAACTTCGACACCCCTGGTGATGTTCTTGCCGTTGATGCTGATTTTCTGTGTAAAGAGGCCATTCCAAACCATTCGTCGTTAGAACACACACTGCAGCGTTTTCAACAAGAGGGAATGCTGGCAACACACCGTGACCGTCGTATCCATCATCAGTCGGAAATTCTTTCAGTGGATACTCCCGTATTGGGGTCAAGAATTGGACCAAGAAACGACTTGGCGGCGCTTTCGCGCACACCGTCACGCGTATTAAAGTGGTAGAACCCGGCTCCATACCGTCCGTCAGGAGCGTTGAAGTCCCCCGTTCGTGGAATGCCCACCTGCTCGCAGGCCTCGACAAAATCACTTGACATGGGACTTTCCAGGCCTGCTGGACTAGTGCGAACAAACCCTTTGTTACTATGGTAACTCGTGTTGGGTCCATCAAAGTCCTCCGTGTTCATGTAGATCTCGAGCGCCTTCTCCCACGTCCACTTGTCCATATTCCAGCGTTCCAGGTCACTCTGAAGAGCTCGCACTGTGCACAAGAAGCATCACGGACGAATTAGGCATTTGCAACTCAACTCACTCATTTCACCCACACGCAGTGAGCACTCACCATAGAGCATGGCGTTGTGAATGCCACAACCCCCAAGTGCCTTGGCAATATTCACATCTGGGTACGCCCAGTGCACCGACGGCGTGTTGGCCACGTTGCTCCAGTAATACGGCACATCAAACGGCGTTAACCGCTTCTCGTTGAGCTTCGACGGGATCGCATGCTGATCACCACCACCGTAAAAACATTGCACTTCTCTGTCAATCCTACCATTTCCATTTCCACCCTGATCAAACCACCACTAAACTCCTCCATACTTTGCCTCCCAATTGCGTCTGAGACGCATTGCCGGCCTCAATCAACAGCACTCGTCGCCACGGATCGTCCGATAGCATCTTGGACACCACGGAACCTGCAGGGCCGCCTCCAATGACAATGGCGTCGAACTGCACGGCACAGTCTCCGTTAAATTAAAATCATATCACACGAATCCTCATTTCCCTACCTCTTCAGCCATCACCACTGGCGTAATGGGCACCGGTGACCCCCGCATGTAGCGTGCAAGGAGCGCAATGCACGTGACGACCCCGAAACGAGCAGGAGCAGCCCCATCCCACTGATGAGGAGGCGAAGTCGACGGTCGAAGCCGCTGGAACGCGCCCCCAGCAACGCTGAGCGCTCGGTATTGGCTGTCATGCTATGCTAACACTAAGACGCTTGTCTATCAGTGCGCAGAATCAAGAATGCAACGGCCGGGTTGGGTGGCGTATCCCACAACAGTCGACGGGCTCCGATGGTGGTCTATCCCGGGCCCCAGGTTGGAACGTCGCGGCGTTTTTGCCGCCTGGGGTGTCCAGCGTCAGGATAGCAGGTGGTGGAGCGGCACGTCGCAGGAGCACAGTGGCATAGCATTGGCAGCAGTGCAGATTGCTCGTTCATTTACTTAACTTGGCCTGAAGCAGGTTGTCGCTACCTCCGTTACTCGGACATGCGATGGGTTTCGCATTGCCGCTATGTTCGAGGACTGTGAGTGATGAATCTCGGCGGCGACCAGACTAAAACGTTTCGGGAGGGTGGGATGTGAGGAACTTACTTGTCGGCTTTGACTGCATCGCACACGTGAACAGGCGGTCTCTTACGCGAGGCAGCGAGGCAGACTCGTTCGCTGTCCGATCCGTTCTCGACCCAGGTGGCCGACACATGTGCCGACGACTGCACTCCTCCAAACAGTTTGTTGATAGGCGTGTACCAGGCCAGTTGGTGTCGTATCCCCAAGGCATCTGTACCAAACACGGATGGCCATATGCACGAAACCATGAGCATGCACTTCACGCCTTGATATTTTCCTCGAGATTGCCCCGCAGTTAGTTCATACAGTAGTTGGCAAGCGATGTAAAAGCCCCTTGCACCAAAGCAACTAAGACTGTACTGGTTCACATTTGCGAACTCTTGGTCCCATTACTTGCTCATTGTCCTAATAGTCGACCATCCATTGCAAAGGTTTGCTGTTCGCTTTCATTCATCATTCAATATCGAACGAAGCACGAAAGGCCGCAAGTATTAATACCTGTGGGGCAAATGAAAGGCATCCGCGGTGCTGCACCGAGTCGTCATTCGGTCGCGTCCATCACACTCCCGTCACCAACCAGCTCTCCCGCCCATAAGGCGCGAAAGAAGTCCATACAAACCAAGTGTCTTGCCACCGTCTTAGTCTTATTCCGGTGCCTCTATCCCCAAGTACGTGGCCCGTGGTCGGATCCGTCATTCGCCAATCCGAGCCACAGCCCACAAGTGCCTTCAAAGCGCCGTCGCCCCGTCCGGTCCATACAAACTCCAAGTTAAAAGCTCAAGCGAAGCCATGCGCGAGATCCTATCCATCCACCTCGGCCAGGGCGGCATCCAGACGGGCAACGCCTGCTGGGAGCTCTACTGCCTCGAGCACGGCATCCAGCCCGACGGCCAGCTGCCCAGCGACTCGAGTGCCATGGGCGACGACTCGTTCTCCACCTTCTTCTCCGAAACAGGCTCCGGCAAGCACGTGCCCCGCGCCGTGTTCGTGGACCTGGAGCCCACAGTATGCGACGAGGTGCGCACGGGCACCTACCGCCAGCTGTACCACCCGGAGCAGATCATCTCGGGCAAGGAGGACGCTGCTAACAACTACGCTCGTGGCCATTACACCATTGGCAAGGAGATTGTGGACCTGGTGCTGGACCGCGTGCGCAAACTCGCGGACGCCTGCACAGGCCTGCAGGGGTTTATGGTGTTCAATGCTGTGGGAGGAGGAACAGGTTCAGGACTGGGCTCGCTGCTGCTCGAGCGGCTCTCGGTGGACTATGGCCGCAAGAGTAAATTGGGATTTACTATCTACCCGTCGCCGCTCATCTCCTCGGCTATTGTGGAGCCTTACAATAGTGTGCTGTCGACCCATGCTCTGCTGGAGCACACGGACGTGGCTGTGATGCTGGACAATGAAGCTATCTACGACATCTGCCGTCGCTCGCTGGACATTGAGCGTCCGACGTACAGCAACCTGAACAGACTCATTGCACAGGTCATCTCGTCGCTCACCACGTCCCTGCGGTTTGACGGCTCGCTGAACGTCGATATCACCGAGTTCCAGACCAACCTGGTGCCGTACCCGCGCATCCACTTCATGCTGAGCTCGTACGCGCCGGTCATCTCGGCTGAGAAGGCGTACCACGAGCAACTGTCGGTTGCCGAGATCACCAACAGCGCGTTCGAGCCGACGTCGATGATGGCCAAGTGCGATCCGCGTCACGGCAAGTACATGGCCACGTGCCTCATGTACCGTGGTGACGTGGTGCCGAAGGACGTGAACGCGGCCGTGGCCACGATCAAGACGAAGCGCACGATCCAGTTCGTGGACTGGTGTCCGACCGGCTTCAAGTGCGGCATCAACTACCAGCCGCCGTCGGTGGTGCCTGGCGGCGACCTGGCTCGCGTGCAGCGCGCCGTGTGCATGATCTCGAACACGAGCGCCATTGCCGAGGTGTTCTCTCGCATCGACCACAAGTTCGACCTGATGTACGCGAAGCGCGCATTCGTGCACTGGTTCGTGGGCGAGGGTATGGAGGAAGGCGAGTTCTCGGAGGCTCGTGAGGACCTCGCTGCTCTGGAGAAGGACTACGAAGAGGTGTCTGCGGAGACGGCTGAGGGAGAGGACGAGGAGTTTGGCGAGGAGTACTAAACGTACAAACAGATCATTAGTCGATCGACGCCAGCTGCTAACCTGCAATGCTGACACCACAGCGGTGAAGCCACATGCCTCGGAAACGAATGAAGGATTAAGGATGGAGCAGCTATTTGTATGTCGTAGCTTCGAGCAATCGAAACCTCGAAGCAGCATCTTTTGCTAAACTTGCTGTTGTTCACAACTTGTTGATATTCTTGCGCTGAGCTCCACGGATTAACTGCTCCCATTAACATTGACGGTGCTGCCGTAGCTGGAGGACTATCGGACTTGTTATCGACGAGTGGTTATAGGTGCACCTCGTCGGCACTAGTCATTCTTCCGAACTTGTCCAGCATTTTAACGCGGTCGGCTTGGAACATTTTACTAGCGTGTCTGTGGAGAATAGTGTGGCGCTCGACTGTGCGATCACCGATGGTGCACTAGTTGGCTTGTGTATTCTGAGGATTCGCTCAATCATCGGCACAAAATTCAAATACGCCGTCTGCATCAACATGAAAAACAGTGTTAGTCAGCAAAAGCAGAGACTTTATTATTTAATTCCGAAATTATAGTCTCCGGACTATGCAGAACACCATGCTTTCTGAGCTCTTGGTTTCAACTGCTTCTTCACGACGCCTTATGTATTCGAAAGTTGTGCCACCTCCACTTGCATCGGAATCAGACAATGTTTCAGACAAGGAAGTTTTTTCCTCGCGACGGCGGCCCCAAGACTGCATCTCATGTTGCCGTTCGCTTATGACACGAGCGATACGGTATTCAGCTTGGCACGGTCGGTTGCATTAGTTAGAATTTTTGTGAAGAATGCAGCCTTAGCGGCGGTGTTGATTGCTATCACCAACTTCTAGCCACCAATTCGCGTTACTGGGTCCACGATTCTCGTGATATTCTGCTTCGGCGTCAGATAAGTGCTTATCGCCTGCGCGCCGACGCTGCTCTCTTGATTTTTCTGCGACTTGTGATGCGGCTTCTTGTCGTTGTTCTTCATGTACCACATCTGCCACGATGAATACCAGTGCAGCCACGTCCAGTATTCTCCCCATTGTTCCTCTGTCACAAGATGTTCCAACCCAGGAGGTGCCATTGGGTGGTGACCGTCAAGACCAAGTCGAGCAATACACTCTTCTTCCATTCCCGGTGGCCAAACGATTCCTTCAGGCAGCTTCTGACGTATGTGAATGTCTTTGCTCTTCGTAGTTTCGCGCATTGTTCTGTTGCTTGGCATTTTGTGAGTGCGTGGCGTGTTGTCATTAGGACGAGTTTCCATTGGAGGAGTACGGTAGTGGAGATGACTACCTGGTTCTGCATCAAGATGTTTCGTTGATCGTGACCGATGCTGGTAGTCTCTGGTGTAAACGGTATCTGAAAAGTGACGAGGGTTCCGTTTCGACGAACGATCACGATCACTACGTCTTCGCACTTTGTCGCCATCCGAGTAATCATCGAATTCATGTTGCAGATACCTTGCAGACCGATGGTGACGATGTTGATGTTGTTTCACGTCAGGTGTGTCTGGTCCCTCAGACAGATCTTCTTCACTGTTAAAATCATTTTCAGCGACTGCATCACGCTGGTTTCGACTTTTGTGAACTCGCTGCGAGGAAGAAATACCCCGGCGATCATATTCCGAAGCTTCTGGTATGCGTCGTGTTTTCAGTTTGTGTAGGGATGGCTCAGTCGGTGATTTTCGTCGTTCATCACGGTCATGTTGGCGTCGCTCCTTGTACCTGGTGTATAACTGATCCCGTTTTTCAGTGCTCAGTGCAAACTCTTCGTTATCGTCGTCTCCTTGTTCTTCATTTTCACTCACACTAACGTCGCTGCCATTGTCAAATGATCTTTCATTGCCAGAGAGGTTCCTCTGAGAGCTTCCTTTCCTCGACACCCGCTCGGTTCTTGATATCGGCATTTCACTCTTACGTTCTGCTCTTCTTTTCGGCTCGACTACACTGTTACCCATAGTATTCATACGTGTATAGCCCTCGGCAAACTCTTGGTTGCCTCGTGTCTGGTCTTGACGTCTCTGTAAGGCCACCCTTTCCTTAGATGTAGGCACATCGTCAGAATCGGCTCCTGAATAACTGTGTTCTTCGAGTCTAATCGATTTTCTTGAACGTCGGGAGGCCAAATTATGAGTACGATCACGAACAGGCTTCGAGTAGTGACTGCTTTCACGAGCTGAGCGATTGGAAATATGATGTTCAGCATTGTCAGCGACACGGATGTCGCTCGTGTGTCGTGTTGATTGTTCCTGACGAATTTCTTGATCATATACGGGGCGTAATCGTCGATGTTCCTGCTGTTCATCCGCCGAGATATTACCACCATTGTTATTAGCTTGTTGAGATTGAGCATCGTTGTTGATTTGGCTAAAACTGTGCTTGCTTTCACATTCGTCTTGTATTGTTGGGTGAGGATGTGGTCTTGTGTTACTGCGGTACCGCCGCCCAGTATCCGCTTCAAATTCCTCAGATTCAATCACGGTGGTATGGTGTTTCTTGGTGTCAACGTGCTCGCTACCGCTTCGATTCGGTAGAGGCTCACTAGGTTGTGCTGGCGTGTTTTCTGCAGCTGCATTTCGTGCCTGCTGCCGAGCCAAATCATGCTGGCTTACTTTGTGACTTGAATTGTGTTCTTCCACATCTCTATCGACAGTATCGCTGGCTAGTTGAACTGCATCAGTAAACCTGACACTGCTTTTCTTGCCAGAGTTGGTTCCATGAACGGAGCTATTATGACTCGATCCACCGGTGGGATTTTCGTCATTTGCCCGTACTGATGTGTCAAATACCTTTTTGAGCACAGAAGGTTGACGGGTTTCTTCGTCGGTAGCGAGCATTTCGTTGTCTTCTATATCTTGGGCTAACTGCGCGCTTGTGTTTTCTTGGTTTATATCATCGTCAAAAGCTCCATCGAATGTGAAGACAATCTGGCGGCCATTAACCTGCACTTTCACATCTCCAACCGCGTGAGAGGAAATGCGAAGCGCTTTCCCGTCGGACTCAGAAGTGCTGTTATCACAATTATTTTCACCCGATGACAACTGCCGGCTCGTGCCTGTGTTATTAATTGATTCTTGAATCTGGTGTACCGGTGTTGGCGGGGTTGAATAGCTTGGATCTCTGAGTGTATCATCATCATCATTGCACCCCTCAATTGCATCACCTTCATCCAGGCTCGCACGTCTAGTCTTGAAGCTGGAAGATTTTTTGCTTTCGCTTCCCCGTGCATTATCATGTTGTCTCTTGACCAATGAATTCCTTGTCTGGGAGCTAGTTGTTTGGTTCTCTTCGTCATCGGTCTGTTCGTCACCTCCATCTTCATGGATATCATCCAAGGACTGTCTTACATGGGAATTTTGCCGAAATGGATCAATCCTACGATTGCTCATTCCAGAATCTCGCCGCTGTTGTTTGCTCTCTATCAAATCAATGCCAGTTTGATCACTGAAGTTACCTCGTACACGCCCATTACCGCCTTGACTTCTACCGTTGCTTTCTGCTGTCTCGTATTCCTCTTTCATCTCCAGCTCGTCTGCAAAGTGCGCCTCCGCTGTTGCACTCTTGGTGGCACGCTTACTGTTTTGATATCCACTCGACTGTTTATCATCACGATTACCGCTGGGATCATCGTTTACAAATACCCCTTCCTCGAAAACGGAGCTCCCTACCGATGTATCAAACGTAGTGTCAACATCTCCTCCATCCACCACTGCCGCTTTCCGCAATTCGTTCGTTTCATCTAAGCTGCCGGAGCTTTTCTTTTGCTGACCGCGGCTTGCTTCCGTGCAAGTTCAGATTGCAATGTCGTGGATACTTCTGCAGCAAACGCTGCAACATTTGCCACTGCCGATAGTTTTGGGAGCGTAGTGGGTCGCTGTCATCGACACTCGTTTGGCGCAAACTCCCCTTTTGAATACTTTCTCATCGTCCACGAGAAGACTGTCAAACGTGAGTTTGCCACCGAGGTCAGTCTTAGTGATACCCCCATGTAAAACACTGGCCTTACTGCCTCGTGTAGCTTGTAACTGTTCATTTTCATCCTCGGGATCCTCCAGCTCTAGCTCACGAGTTTTTTGCCGCCGTTTGCCTTTCTTTGGTCGTCCTTGGATATTGTCTAGAGAGCTCACTAACTCTCCCCTTGACAAGCGCAGTTTTTCAGCTTCACGACGATAGCGTCGTGCCATCAGCTCGATTGCAGCGGATGACGACGTTCCGGATCGGAGGAAGACAGAAGCTTGCATTGACCTGCGATTCGTCGTGTCGAACGAAGTGAACAACGGCGGCGGAAGTCCACGACGTGGGGCAAGTCGTGCTTGCTGTCGAGAGCAGCGCTCAGCTCGAGTCTCGTTCAAGAAGTCAATGCTCAGATTGGTGTTAGCAGCAGCATACAGTCGTTCCCACGCAAAATACAGGGGATCTCCTCTTGCGAAGACAAATCTCGGCGGCGCAGGTACTCCTTGGCGTCGCGCATCGACGCTTCGTACGAAGGTAGAAAATTATCCATCTTCAAGTACTCGTGCTGGCGTGTGAATGACAACTCGACGGAAGATAGCAGTATGGGAGTGCTCTTCCTTAAAAAAACTAGCTACTCATTCAGCCACCATTGCCCACGTGCTATTTCAAATCGATTTGACTTGGATGCCTATCAAAATGCACATCAAAGCACAACGTTTATATAAAGCCTATCGCTAGAAGCTGCTTCTTGTCGCGCGTGAAACTTCTTCTCTGCTTCGCCTGAATTTAGTATTCCTGAAGCTGCCTTTTTCCGGAATGATGGTCGTTGAAGTGCTAATATGCGACTTTACCTATACAGCAACTTAGTTCAGATTCCTCCGCGACTTCTCACTACGAATATGGAGGACGACGCTCGCAGCGCTGATGAAGCCTCTGAATGTGACGATCATGTGGTTTTCTATAGCGATGAAGGCTCGGACGATGATGTGTGTGGATTAGCTGACGCTTTTCAGCAGTTTGAGGCCCGGGTGAGCCTCGCAACACGAGTATTTATCCAATGCGAGCAACATATCGAGTGCTAATCTGCTGGTTCTCTCTAATTGAAGGCGGAGAGGCGAACACAAGAGCTTTTGGAAGCCACAGATCGACAGGTTAGGGAAAATCAAACTATTGCTGTTAAAAAGTGGGTGCTTCTGACAATTTAATGTGTTTTGGTAAGCTTTTCCAAGTGGAAGGTGATACGGAGTCAGGAGCTAAGGAAGAGGAAGAAGATGCACCAGAAGGGAGTTTTCCCGCTTACGTGTACATGAGCGACCAATTCCGGTTGAAGAAACCGCCACAATTTCAGGATTGGCAGCAGAATTTCCAGTACTTGCAGGTCTCAGGGTCTGCGCTGTTTGAAGGCGAGTCGATGGAGCATATTCAGTTGGTGCCGATGGAGACGAATGCAGGTTTTGTAGAGAACAATGGTCAAAGTGTTGATTGTAAACTGCAAGTGGAAGGCCATTCATGCTTGCAAGAACCGACACCTCTGTCTCAGGAGGTTTATGAAGAGGTCATTGTGTGGTTCGTAATACTTGCTTCGCGATGGTTTTAGGGACGTGAAGAGCACTGATTTGGTTTGCGGCTTAATCGTAGCGATGGATTGATGGAGGAAACACTTGAGCGGGACCAAAACATAGACGATGACATGGATGGAGATGTGGAGCATGGGCACCTGTCTCCTCATGCAGCTCACGTGGAAGAGGTGCTTGATGAATTCACGATGGAGTGTTTCGCTGCTACGGTGACTCCTATCGTGCGTTTGTACATTAATGGACTTGCCATTTTGAGGGTTCCAAGCAATCTTACTCATTACTTGTATTTTACCTTGCAGCTGACCTCGCTCTACAAGACCATGCTCGAGAAGCAACAACGAACAATTCGGAGTGCTCGCAAGGAAAAGGAAGCAGCAGCCAACCGCACTATTGAAGAACAGCTAGCACTTGAGAAGACTCGTCAGTTTCAGTTGGAGCAGGAAGCACAAGAGGAGGTTGCTCGAATCGAAGCGCTGGAGATAGCACGACAAGAGGAGGAGCACAGAGAAGCTGAAAGACGCGAGCTGCTTCTGAAGCAACAGCTGGAAGAAAATGACGAGGAGGAAGTGAAGATCAAGACACTCGCGTACACCCACACGCGCGAATGGTATCAACCCAACAAAATACTTCTCACACCGTGGACGCCAGTTGTGAGTGTATGCCATATCATAATTTCGCTTTCTGAATTGCTAATATGTTTGCTAATGGAATTTTCTAGGACATATCTGAAGCCCGTGCTTCAGGCAAAGGTGTTTGATTGTCTCCGTTGTTTCCTTTATTTTTCTCGTGTTCTGATGGTGTTTTTCTGGATTGGCTTGGTGTAGGAATCGGACGACGTTGAGGTGGCGAACTCGTACGAACGATCTCCACCATCCAGCAACGATAAGCATCACACCAAACAAATCCACACTTTAATGTACTCGCGTTCGTCACCGCAAAAGCCTCAACCGGATTGGATCACGGGCGGTGCACTTACAAACGACAAACTGTGTGATATTTCTTGGGTAAAAGATCGCTCGGCCTCCGCCTAGGTCGCCACCTGCCCTTGTGAATGGATCACGTCGATGTCGAAAGAATGAAAACCAAAAGGGTGATGTCGCATCAAGTGGTGGGGTGCAGCTTCCAGTGATCACGAAAACGCCTACGACAGTGCCATTGAAGACTTCCGGCTCAAACCGAAAACGCAGTGCGAGTCCCATACCTGCGCAAACACCAGCACTTCCGTTGAAGACCCACCCGTCATCAACATACCTCATTCGTCCTTCAGTAGTAGCTGAAAGTGACTACCGCGAGGAACGCCGATACTCAGCTACAAAATGAGCCAGCAAATTGAACTTGACATTCAGCAGTACACTCGAGCAAACGCTCTCCTACGTTTGCCTAACTGCTCGCTCATCTTGCTATGTGCATATTTGATGATGCCAGTTCCGCCAGTAAGCGCAGCAGGGAACAACAAATGCGTACCTAATGTCTCCGTACGACTTTCAGTCAGCCAGGATATGCATTCCACAACCGCCAAACTACGCCTTTTGCATGGTGGCCTCAATTTCTTCGACTGTCCGAGGCACCTTGCTCATGTTCTCGACGCCAGTGGCAGTCACCACTACATCTGACTCAATTCGCACACCACCAGTGCCACGGAAACGAGACAGCATCTCCTGGTTAATGAACTTGGCTGTGACGGGGTTAGCCAGCACTCCTTGGATCTGGGCCTCGATGAAGTAGCATCCTGGCTCTACCGTCAGAACCATATTCTTCTCAAGGTTACGCACACAACGCAGCTTCGCCAGGATCTTCTTCGTTGAGCGCGTGTAGCCCACGGGAATACCGCCCACATCGTGCGTGTCCAGGCCCATCAAGTGGCCTAAGCCGTGGGGGTAGAAGTACGCCGAGATCTCATGGTCCATTAGCTCGTCGACGGTGCCGTTTTGAAACAAGCCATACTCCAGCAGGTGCTGCGTCAAAACGCGGTGCGACAGCAAGTGCATGTCAACATAGCTGACGCCGGGCTTAATGGCAGCCATCACAGCGTCATGCGCCTTCAGTACACCCTCGTACACCATGCGCTGATCCGCAGAGAAGACGCCGTTCACAGGCCACGAGCACGTGATGTCCGACGTGTATCCGTGCAGCTCACCGCCCATGTCGTTCAAAAACAGATCGCCATCCTCCAGCAGCTTATCATTCGGAGCACCGGCGTGGCCATAGTGAAGCGCAGAGGCATTGTGCCCACTACCACAGATACAAGTGTACGCGTGGAAACGGGCACCACCATTACTATACACATAGTGCAAGAAGTCACTCTCAGCGTGGAACTCCATCTTGCCCGGACGGATGTTCTTCATCACACGGATGTGCGCGCGGGACGACAGTTTGTTCACAAAGCGCAGCAGCTCCAGCTCCTTCTCCGTCTTGAGCACGCGGCACTCCACCAGCACGGGGTGCAGCGTCTCTCTGTCCACCTCAAACTTCTCAATCCCCTCGAACGTGGACGTGGTGGCAGTCTTCAGTCCGCTGTCCGAGTTCTTGCCGTGCAGCACGTATAGTTTCTTGGCCTTCACCTTCTGCTCGATGACCGCAGCCATCTCGTCCATGTAGAACACCTCGTCCACCTTGTAGTGCGCCTTAAAGTAGGCCAGTGGCTTACGGTCTCCGCACCAGAGCTCCCACTCGTCGCTCAGTCTGGGCACGAACAGCACCGCCTTGCGAGTCGTCAGGTCCAGCAGCCCGGCGCAGTCTGGCTCGCGCACGCCGAACAAGTACTGGAAGAAACTCTCCTGGTGGAAATTGTACTGGATGTCCGTGTCGTAGCGGTCCACCTCGACGCCGCCGTGCAGCAGCATGGCGGACGCGTTGGCGTTCGCGTCCGGGTGCGTCTGCAGGAACTTGAACACGGCGTTGCGTCGGATCTGAACGTGCATGGAAAAGTCGACGGGGAAGAGCTCGTAGCCCTCGGAAGGGTCTGCAAGTGCTCGACCGTCTTGGGTGAGCGTTAAGTGGTGGGATTGGCCGTTAAGGGATTGGCTGGGAAGGCGCGGCTTGCGGTTCTTGGGGTCGTAGGCGGCGGCGCGCGTCTTCTGCAGCAGCGCCAGGGACGCCATGGCGGCGGTGGCTGTGGCGGCGGCCAGGAGGCCGTTCACGTGGTCGGAGCTCATGATGATTGGGGAATAAGGGCGAGTGTGGAAATGTGCGACTTTTTATTATTGGTGACGTTTATAAAAAGATTGAGAAACGAGGTATAGTGGGGGCGAGTGTGGGTGGGTGATGGGTGCGAGGGATTTACGGAACAGAGGGACTGGGAGTTTGTATGCGGAAAGAGTTTTGACAGGATTGGACCGGTTCGGTTCGGACCGGCCGGTTCAGTTGAAGTGGACTTCAAGTTGGGAATTCAAAAGTTAATAGCGCGAGTGTGAAGATGTTTGGAAAAAATGCAGACTTTGACCCTGTAGTCATGTGGGAGACTATTTCACTGAAGGCTTTTTTCACTGCATGGCTTGAAAAAAATGATGAAGCGGAGAAGTTACGCTGGATCTACGAGCCAAAGACTGAGGACACAGGTCGCGTCGTCATCTACGAGACTGCCAGAACTGTTCATGGCGCCACAGCAGGCAATATCATGAACCAGATAACTGCGCAATTGGGTGATGCTAGAGGAAATAATGATGCGCAAGTTGGAAGGCAGCGGAGACGAACGTGTTGCAAGCAAGGAGATCGTACACTTGAGATTGGCAACAGTGTGTACAAGCCCGATGACTGCCTGAGACCCCGAGCGGCAGCGAGAAATTCGTTCCCAACTCTTGTTGTGGAAGTGTTTCTCTCTCAAGGAAGTGACGCTTTAGTCAATAAACTGCGCGCTTACATGAAGCATGCCACGATTCAAGTCGCGATCGGGGTCAAGATACCGTACTTTCATGGGGAGTACAGAGAGGAGAGCAACCGAAGCATTCACGTGCTTCAGCGCAACACCACTGGTGCAATCGTTGAATGTCATGCAGACTTTGGTGGAGGCATCCCGCTTCCGATTCCTCTGCCTTCTTTTCCATTGGGAAAATGTACGCGGGTAATCCAATCCCGGCTGAGATTAGAGGTCTCGAGGACCACCTCATCGTTTTTGATCTGCAACACTTAGGGCAGGTTATCGACGACAACTACGATGACATTTGAGTCGAAAGGATCTTGTCGCCGTCTACGTGCCAAAGGTTTGAAATGGAACTATTTGTACCAGCCACAACGAGAGGTTATCAACTGGAGGAGAACTCTCGTATGGCACAAGACGTTTACCAGCATTTAATTGAATACATGGCGTCATTTGCTTCTTCTTTGCCTTACTTTCTCACAAGTCTTTTCTTCCGATGCTCAGGAATCCGTCTCACGAACTTGTTTTGAGAATTTTAGCAAACGCATCGTAGATATGAGCTGCATCATGCTGGTCGTCAAAAGATTTTGTTGAGTTGCTCGCAGACTACATTTGTCATGGAGTCTTCATATTCCTAATACATCATACTGAAGTATGCGCTTCAGCGCATTCTCCGCGAACTGATCCATGGCTTTGCGGCGTCGAGTATCGTATCACGACTCGTGCATCAAGAGAAAAGAAATGGCAAAATTCACGCGAAAAACTATCTGTGACTTTTCACGCGAAAAACTATCTGTGACTTCAGGAACTTGAAGTTGCAAAGTGAACTGGTGCGATGAACGAGTGATACGCAATTTGCCCTCTAACCATTCTAGCGAGCTTCTGTCGAGCTGGTGATTGCGTGCGGAGTCGACACTATGCCGGCGTCGGATTGATCACAATTTTGCCACCAGTAGTATTTTTCCTTGCGCGACGAAAATGTGAACTCTGTCTACTGGTATCTATCTTCTAGTGATTCGATCTAGGACTGCAACGGCCACACCAGTACGCATTCCTTGCCTCGTGTCGTGAAAATCGGAATTGTGAGCTAGTACGATCTACATTAGCCAACAAATATTACGATGACTGTGAAGCCCATTCTACTGGCGACCACACATACGCTTCATGTGCTTCCGGAGGATGGCGCTCAAGTCATCTAGCTCCCTGTAGGACGGGAAGTAGTTGACATCGATCACATAGAGATCCTGCGTCTCCTCCGCCACAATCACGTCGAAGCCAAAGAGCGTCAGCTTCAGCTCATCGCGAAGCCGCTCCCCAATCGAGCGTACAGCTGCAAAAATCTCTTCCTGGCTGCGTCCAGCAACCATCTCATCTTGCAACGTGCGGTCGTCATGCGGGTGGAAATCCTTCGTGGTGGGGTAGTTTTCCTGTGTGTTGAAGTACACATGCTGGGCGACGCCAGCTACGAGGTTGGGCAGCGAGCGCCTCTCCGCCACATTGATGAGATCGCCCAGCACATAGCCCTTGAACAGCCGACTCGAGTGGTTAATGAACTCCTACACAAAGTCACCCACGAACATTAAGTTCCCATCACCGCACTGCCAGCTCATGCACCTCAATGTACCTGATAGAGCGCCGAGTACTCGACGTAACGCAGGTCTTCCTTCTTGGTGATCACACTCATCATGTGCGAGCGGTCCGTCGCTACAAGACAAACCCCAGAGCCATTGACCCTCATCAGCACACAAACTTGTCTCCAATACACAACTAAAACCTCCTTCTCTTGTGCACGCACCGCAGGCCTCAACGGACTTGCAAATGAGCGGCAGTCGGCTCTCTCCACTCTTCACTTTGTCCAGCAGCGTCTGGAACTGCTCCTGGGTCTCCACCACCTGGAAATTTGGCACTTTAAACTGCTGCAAAGTGCCGTCCGTCTCCGCCTCCTGCTGCAGCGTCCGCAGCATCTCACACGCCGCGTGGCGGTCCGTCAGCAGCTCCACCGACTCCATGGGGTCCACCACGCGCACCGCCGGCTGCTGGCGACAGAACTCGCGCACCAGTCGCACCCTGGCGGCCGCATCCACGTCCCCGAGCTGGGCGAAGACCAAATCGTGCGCCAATTTGTGCAGAAGCGCGTCCAGCGGCCCGTAGGCGGCGGCGAGGCGGGCGGCCGCAGCTTGCAGTGCTTCGTCCGTAGCGGAGGCTCCCGGGGCGTCGCGGCCTGCAAGTCGATCAGCACGAAGCGCACACCGTCGGCCTCGTGGTCCAGCACGTCCTGCAGCCGCGCGACCTTCTTGGCGGGGAAGATCACGCCCACCACGAGCGGCTTGATAGGCGCCATATTGTCGAGATTGATGAGATTGACACTGTTTTTTTCAAAGGAATTGCTATTTATTTTTCTCAATTTTTAAAAATTACATGTAGGTTTTTACTTCGCGCAATAAATGGTCCGGATTGGTCTAGATTGAGCACCTCAGTCAGGTTATCATTCTGTGAATCGAAAGATACTATTTGGTTGATTCCTATCGAGATGTTACATACCTTTCGGTGTGCCATTTTGACATATACTTGTGTAGTATAACTTCAGCAAATGGACACAGTGTTGATGTAATGTCGGAGCAGGTAGTAAACCGAATTAAATTGCATCGGTACTTATAAAGGAACTGCTGAACGAGCACCAACGCTTCGGAGGCTTGAAAATGGCACAAATCAATGGGAACGGCCAGCGACAATCTCGATGACCAGAGAAGATAGTGGTATCGTGCAAGCTTTACAGTAGAGGATTGTCCGAGATCGAAGGTTCAGTGGCTACATGGCGGAGGTACAGGACGATGTGCCATCGGTCATTCTTAATTTTTCCCGACAGTCCGAAGATGTCACGAGCTTTGGTGGTCGTTGGTCTGTTGTTCTCTTTCTGGGGTGATTTAGTAGCGGCAGAATGCGCCGGTGGATCGGATACCCTCACGACGGAAGGCTGCGACGGTTGTGACGACTACGAACTGTGTCTGGGCTACTCTTCTGCATCGAGTTGTTCCGGTTCGGGCTGCGTCACAGATGGGGACTGCACCTACGAGTGCCTGGCGGTGGACGAGACCTCGACGACTCTCATTATCCTGGTGGTGTTCGGAGATTACGAAAGCAGCGAGGAGGTCGCAGCCAGAGCAGCAGGTAGTTACGACGACGCAGAGCTGAGCAGCAGCGGATATGCAGACTATACCAGCACTTGGCCATGGGTGAGCAACGACCAGGTCACGACCATCGACGCCGTTAATTTATCGTCTGCCGTCACCACATTGTAAGCTGAAGATTCTGATTGATAGTAGAAGCTTTGGTTGCTTGAGGAGGTGATTCAAGCTGCGTCGTCATGTGCTCCTTTAGTATGATTTCTGGGGGTAACAGCTCCATGGAGTACCCCAAGAGCAAGGTGGCGAAGGTCACGCTGGGCGGGGACCTTATTTCGGCAGATACATCAGTCACCCAAGTGGTGCTGCACAATTTAAACCTGGAGGGCCAGGTGGAAAATCTACCGGACCTGCTGCCGTCATCGGTGACTGTGCTGAACATCGGCAACGGACTCATTTTGAACTTTTCCACCGTTCTGAGTGGATTACCTTCGCTTCAAGAGCTGTGCGTCTTGGGTTGTTACCTTTCTCATGGTGTGATGATTTCCATCTCTAACGCTGGGTATTCCTGACAGGTACATGGACATGAACTACGTCACGAGTGTGAATTCGTCGGAGGTGATCGACTCGCTCACGTACTTGTAGGTCTTGTGCGAATTTAGCTGGAGTGGATTATAGTGTTGGGGTTCTAACTAATCTCATATTATTTTGCTTCTGTGTGGATACAGGAGTATGCAGCAGAACAACCTTGACAGATTTACGGCCGTCTTCCCGAATTTGGAGTATCTGTGGGTGCTTTGTTAGTTGATGGGCAGCTGAGTGCTGGAGATGCTCTTACACTTTTTAATTTTGCTGTCGTTCAATTGCAGATACTTGAACGATAACGATTTTACGAGCATCCCAGCCGCCATTTACAAACACGTCAAACTAACCGAGCTGTATGTTTTTACCTAACTTTTAGTGTCATTCAGAATTCTAATCGCTCGTTCCTACTTGACCCAGGTACCTGACCGGGAACTCGTTTTCGAGTCTGCGCTTCACCGAAAGCGAGATTGATTTTCTGAAGAATTTGACCGTTCTTGGACTCGATTCGTCTGATTTCAGCGTTGACTTGCACTGCGATGAATCCAAGAAAACTGTCGTGCACGATGTGACAGTCTGCCTTACCGAAGATTCTTCATCGAGCACGGACTCGTCAAGCTCTGGTTCACCGGGAACAACGACATCGTCAGACTCGTCGAACTCTGGTGCACCAGGAACTACTACATCGTCAGACTCTGGTGCACCAGGAACTACGACATCGTCAGACTCGTCCTCATCCGTTAGCGTTGGAGCGATTATTGGTATCGTGTGCGCGGTTGTGGTGGTGCTTGCTGTTGTAATTGGTTTCTTTATGTATCGCTGGCGTCAAAAGAAAAGCTCGAGGGACAAACTCACTGGGACGAACGAACTCGCTGGCAATTACCACGCATCTGCGCACAACGGAATGCAAACTTACGCCGGATCCACGGAGAGCGGAGTCTCGATGGGCATCCCAACTAACGGAAGCGGGCTTCCACGAACCGGAGGCGTGGATTCTGCCGCGCTCCTATCTGTCTGGAATGACCCCGATTTGCTTTCACTACAAGTTCGTGCCGAAGATATCGAGGATATTAGCCAGCTTGGTAGCGGTGCGTTCGCCACCGTCTGGCTCGTGCGCTACCGCAAGTCACAACTTCTCGCCTCGAAACGACTGCGCTCTGAACAGCGATCGAAGCAGCGCACGTCAGCGTTCATCGAGGAAATCAAACTGGTGGCCAACTTCGACCACCCAAACCTCGTCAAATGTATTGGAGCTGCGTGGACTATCGAGAGCGACCTGCAGGCGCTGCTCGAGTACATGGACGGTGGCGATTTACGTGACTACCTCGCCAGCTCGAATACACCACGTTCATGGACTCCAGAAAATTCGGGATTGCGCTCGGCGTGATCGAGGCACTCGTGTATTTGCACTCGTTCTTGCCGCCGCTGGTGCACCGAGACCTCAAGTCCCGGAATGTGTTGCTGTCATCGGAGTTAGAAGCGAAGCTCAGTGACTTTGGCACGTCCCGCTTCCGTTCTGTGCAGAACACGATGACGGCAGGCGTGGGTACTGGTCGTTGGTTGGCTCCGGAGGTGATCACTGGTGACGGCAACTACGGTCCAGCCGCCGATATCTACAGTTTTGGCGTGCTGCTCACGGAGCTGGACACGCATGAGATTCCGTACAGTGGCGTCCGTGGTGCCAACGATCAGGTGCTGTCGGATATGGCGATTCTGCACATGGTGGCAACAGCCAAGTTGCATCCAACGTTATCTGAAGATTGTCCACCTATGTTGCGTCAACTCGTGAATCGGTGTATCGCGTTTGATGCATCAGTGAGGCCTACCGCGACAATAATCGCCTACGATTTGAGAAAGGTGGGGAAGAAGGTCTTCGGATTGAAGTAGGATGGTATTCCAAATGCGTTCTACGAGTTTCGTTAGTCCATCAATCAAACTTTTCGATTGGGTGCATGCATGCTGTTGGTAAGCAATTGCGGATATTGATTCGAGTGCTAGATTAATTGGATGTCGTAGTGTTTTGACGGATGAAGAGAGAGTAGAGTCTGCAGCAGACCCTCCTGGTTGTCTTGCGGCGGTGAGGGATCCACTGCGAAAACTATATGCGAGGTCAGAGAAAGTTTCTCCGTAGTAGTTTTAAAGGCTGGTTGGCTTTTCGTAGGCAATTTTTTAACGGTGTCTGGATGAAGTTAGCGGCTAAGGATCAGCAATGTTGCGAGCTACATCAAATTTCGAGAAAACTCTTGAATGAGCGATGCACTAGCGATTCAAACAAGAAATGTTACTAAGAAGATGAGGTTGTCACAACTCACATGTGTCCCTTTCTTCAAAGCAGTCTACAGCTCGCGCTCAAAGACAGCAGCCGCACCATGCCCGTACCAATGCACATGGAGATAACTCCGTAGCGCTGGTTCTTGCGCTTGAGCTGGTAGAGCAGTGTCGACACCTGGCGAGCACCCGTGCAACCGAGAGGGTGACCCAATGCGATGGCTCCACCCTTGGGGTTCACCTTCTCGATCGGGATACCAAGTTTCTCGACGCAGTACGTGGCCTGGCTGGCGAAAGCCTCGTTGATTTCGAACACGTCGATCTGATCAATGGTCAGATTGGCCTTTTGAAGTGCCTCCGGTATGGCGAAGGCCGGGCCAATGCCCATCAATGCTGGCGGCACACCTGCCACAGCGTACGAGACGAAGCGGCCAAGAATCGGAAGCCCCATCTTCTTCGCCACGGAGCGCCGCATCAGCAGCACGGCAGCAGCGCCGTCGCTCACCTGGCTGGAGTTACCAGCCGTGGTCGATCCGCCCTCCTTGAACGCCGGACGCAGCTTGGCCAGCTTGTCCACCGTCGTGCCGACACGGATACCGTCGTCCTGCGAGATGACAACCGACTTCTCGTTGCCCTCCTTGTCCTTGATGATCGTCGACACGGGCGTGATCTCGTCCTTGAACCAGCCATTGGTCTGCGCTGCCGCCGCCTTCTGGTGGGACAGCGCCGCCAGCTCGTCTTGCTTGGTCCTCGAGATGCCGAACTTCTCAGCCACGTTCTCACTCGTGATCCCCATCGGGACTGTGCAGTCCATGGCGTCCTGTACAGCCCCACACTGTCCCAATTGACGGTGGGGACGTCCTTGCCGATACCAGCAAGGGACATGCACTCCACGCCCGCCGCGAGGCCAATGTCGTAGTATCCAGCCTTGATGGCGGCGGTGACGTTGGCCACCGCCTGCAGCCCGGAGCTGCACTGGCGGTTGATCACGTGCAGCGGCACCGAGTGCGGGATGCCCGCGGCCAGCTGCGCTATGCGCGCCATGGCGGCACCGGCGCCGGGCTGCAGCACGTTGCCCACCACCACGTCGCCCACGAGCTTCGGGTCCACGTTGGCCTGCTTGAGCACAGCCAGGAGCACGTGGCCCAGCAGCACGTCGGGCGTCGTGTCCTTGAAGCCGCCGCGACGGGCCTTGGTGATGGGCGTGCGCAGTGCTGACACGACGACCACGTCCTCCTCGGGGGCGACTTGGACAGGAGCGCCCTGGGAGACCTGCGAACGTAGGCGGTTGATGCGGTCCATGGCAGCTATTCAACGTGTGCACGAGACGGCAAATTGCGAAATGACCATCTGCAGCCACGCACGGCCGATGGCTGCATCAACAGGTTTTAGCAGCTTCAAGTTAAACGAGCTAATTCCACACCTAAATCGGATAGTATGCGTTATGCGAGTTGTGTAAACTACATATTTGTATTGAACGTGGACCACACGGGATCGTAATATAAGATTCATGTGTTCATGAAGGTTAACTAAACCGCTTACGTCGACCTGGGGATCAAATCTTCAACCGACGTCGATGCAGCCCGCCGTGAAGGCTGCGCTCCTCGGTACGGCCTCAACGGCCGCAGTTGTGCTGCTCCTGCGACGACGCACTGCCTTGTACGCACATGACGCCAAACGAGAAGCGCTAGCAGACCCTTCTGAGGGCTACGAGCTCTTCCCCGTCGACTTTTCCATGCACATTCAGATCCGACGCAACGCCGTGCTCAAGTTCCTGCAGACGCACCCGGACGCGAACGCCAACGCGTCTGCCATGCTGCTGCACGGCGGCGTCGAGGTGGACCGCTACGACACGGACATCCAGTACAATTTCCACCAGGAGAGTTTCTTCCAGTACTTGTTCGGCGTGCGCGAGCCAGACTGCGCCGGGCTGCTGGACCTGACGACTCGCAAGGCGGTGCTGTTCGTGCCCAGACTGAGCGACGAGTGGGAGCTCTGGTGCGGAGACCGTAAGCCACTGGCCTACTTTAAGGCGCACTACAAGGTGGACGAGGTGTTCTACATGGACGAGATGGCTGCGGTCATCGAGCAGAAGGTGAAGGCCAAGAAACTATACGTGCTGCACGGCAAGAACTCGGACAGCGGACTGGAGACTGCCACCACGTCCACGTTTGAGGTGATTGAGAAGTTTGAGGTGGACAGGGAGACGCTGCACCCCGTGCTGGTGGAGTGCCGCGTGCTCAAGACGGAGAAGAGCTGGAGCTGCTGCGCTTTGTGAACAAACTGTCGTCCCGCGCGCACATCCGCGTGATGAAGAACATCCGTCCGGGGAAAATGGAGTTCCACGCTGAGAGAGACTTCTTGCACTATGTGTATAGTAATGGTGGTGCCCGTTTCCACGCGTACACGTGCATCTGTGGTAGTGGGCATAACGCGTCGGCTCAGCATTATGGCCACGCTGGTGCTCCGAATGACAAGCTGCTGGAGGATGGCGATCTGTTCTTGAACGACATGGGTGGTGCACTGCATGGATATGCTTCAGATATAACGTGCACGTTTCCAGTGAACGGAATATTCACGACGGACCAGCGAATGCTGTACGAGGGTGTGTTGAAGGCTCATGACGCCGTGATTGCTGCCATGAAGCCAGGAGTGAACTGGGTGGAGATGCATATCCTCGCCAATCGTGTGATGACAGAGCACATGTTGAAGCATGGACTGCTACAGAACGGGACAGTGGACGACATGATGAAGCACGAAGTCTCTTCCTATTTTACGCCGTGCGGTCTTGGACACTTAATGGGTCTCGATGTGCACGATGTTGGCGGCTTTCCCTCAGGTCATGTGCGCTCTACCAAGAGGAGCTTGCGAAAGTTGCGTTGTGTGCGCAACTTGGAGAAGAACATGGTGATAACGGTTGAGCCGGGCTGGTATTTTATCGAGGCACAGTTGCGAATAGCACTCACCGACCCCACCATCGCGGCGTTCATCAACCAAGACATTCTGTCTCGCTTCCGCGGCACTGGTGGCGTGCGTATCGAGTCGGACGTTGTGGTGACGGCTGACGGCGTCGAGAATATGACGCAGGTGCCTCGAACGATCGAAGAGATCGAGGAAACCATGATCAGCAATTAGACGGTGTCGAAGCACAAAATTGTTGACACAGTTCCTAAAACACACTAGCTTTATAATTTAGCAGCGTAAGCTAAGTTGGCACTAATCCACCCATGTGCGCTGTTGTCGACGTTGCAGGCGTTCACTTCAATTGGTACCAAAACATGGGTACCATCTCATCGCCCTTTACTGTCGGTTACGGTACTTCCTAACGACGGAAAAGAAAGCCCTCTCCATTCTCTTGGTTTTCGTATGGGCTTGTTTTAGCGCCTAGCCGCGGCCAGACAAGTTCATTACTGCGGGACACGCATCGGGAGGGCGAGTCCGGTCGGTTGTGGCGCTGCGTGGGAGACCAAGCGCGTATTTGCTGACTCCCTTTCGCCAAAACGGTGTGTGCTTGGGGAGATAGGGCGTTCTTTCACGTCTCCGAGGACGAGCGAGGCGCTCACAGGCGCTCAGGATGGCGGCGCTCACCACCACCTTCGCACTGGTACGTGGTGCCCCCTTATTCTAGGCTCCCTCCTAATTTAACCTTATTTTGGGTTCGTCCATCTTAGTGCGACCTAGTGTCCTTGAAGTGGCACATATACGTCCACAAGGACGCAGACGCCAAGAAGAAGAAGCAGAGCAAGAAACCAGCCAAGACCAGGAGCAGGACCAACACTCACGGCCAAGACTCGGCGCTCGCGGTCTACTACAAGCGGCTACAGCAACGAGGCGCTCTCTGCGTGCTCAGTGACACTGCAAAGGATGGAGAGCTCTGGGTCTTTATCGTCAACGGCATACAGAGTGGGGCTCGGTGGAGCCCCGACGGGGGTTTCGGAGACAGTCACGGGGGCTTGGACGGGCTCAGAGGAATCTCTGGCTGTGGACATCCAGAAACAGTTTTTCGCTGCTCTGGCAGCGGTCATGGCGCAAAAATTGGCGGCGCAGAAGGAGTTTGTGCTGCAGACGGACGGCTTCTTTGAGCTGAACGAGGCCAAGTTTATTTTCCGGTGCCCGTCGCTCACGAAACTGAACCACTTTGAAGTGTATCTGGAGGAGGAGTTCCCCACGCCGGCGTTCCAGCTGCATTTTCGGGTCTTGGAACCGTCCAACTTGCTGACGGTTACTGTGGATGTGGTCAAGAAAGAGCGCAGGCTGGTGTCTAATAGTGATAGAGAAGAAGAGCTGGGGGACCTGCGGTCCTCCTGGGAACGCCTGGTGGGGCTTCCGCCGAGGAATGACCACTCTGTGGTGGATGTATGGCATTTGAGCGACGGGCTCGTTCCGCGGATTGTTGCGGAGACAAAGTATAGTGATGTGGCGCCATGGTTCCGAGCAGTTGCAAAGCACAGGCATAAGCGCAGGATGGATGATAGTGATGGGAGTGTTGGGAACGAAGACGATTTAGCGAAAAAGGACGACAATGAAGACGACGCAGATGAGGACGAAGATGAGACGACGCAGGATCAGGAGGTGGAGACTGATGAATTATTACGGCGCCCTGTTGCTGGTGGATCAGTGAAATCGAAGCGAAAGCGCGACAGTGCCGACTCGATGGAGAACGACGAGTCCTTTGTACCAATGTCGCCGGACACGCATGTAAATACTCCTGAAGCGACAAGCCAGATTATCCGCATGACAT
Organism: Phytophthora constricta; assembly: GCA_011947335.1. Taxonomy (NCBI): domain Eukaryota; phylum Oomycota; class Peronosporomycetes; order Peronosporales; family Peronosporaceae; genus Phytophthora; species Phytophthora constricta. The sequence continues at coordinate 97,110 of JAAVTI010001076.1, read as the reverse complement.
TCCCGCATGATGACGATACACAGTTGCGTGTTGATTCAGAGGTCCGGCAATTTAAACGACGGCGAAGAGGTCACAAGTCGAAGGCCGCTCAGGACTTAGCGCTCTCATTAACTTTGCGGTCAGCCGTTCCTAACGGAACGGCACATAGCGGAAAAGGTTGATGCCTTGGAGTCGGAACGGCGTGACAGGAACAGAGCTTAATCCCTCGCAACTGTTTTCCTTAGCCAAGGTATCACTCTCCAAGTCCACAGCCACCTCTGCGAAACCAAAAGCGATGCCAAGCCTTTAAGTGTGGCAGTGTCTCTCGTTGAGTCTTTATCACACAACGAGCAGCAAGAGGCCCTAGACGGCCGACCCGTCAAAACGCACCCACTGCTACAAGCTCTTCAGAACTACGTCGACGAGGAAGCTACAATCAAGCTTGAAGAAAGTTTGACGGCAAGTGTGTCGACAAAAGTGAAGCTGTTGCAAACTGCAGAGGCTTTCCTCCCGCCACCAATTCGCTTGGGTGTCGGTCGACTTTCAGTCAACAAGGCGACGGCTGAGCAGTTGCGCCTTCGCTTGTGCTCTGAACGATTTAAGTACTGGCAGTCTGACTACAAGAAGCTTCAGTACCCGAAGAATAACCGCTACCAGAAGAAGATTCATCAGCGGCAGCTTTTGCTAGAGTTCGATGAAGCAAAATTTCAGGAGTACGAGCACGAGGAAGCCTTGAGAGCATGGAATAATTCAGACCACTTCAAGCTGCGAGATGATGACATTGCATTGGGAATCCAGGTGGCGGCTTCGGGTGCGGTCGTTACGTGGCGGCAAGAGCCAAATGGAATCCAGGCGTGGTCCGGTCACTCAAGCATACAAATTAGTGCTGCGAGTGGGCCAGAAAAGAGCGAAATAGTGGATTGTGTGCAGCCATATTTACAAAGTCTTACATCATCCCTGGAAAAGGAAGACAAAAACGCAAATGAAGATAAAAAGAGCAGGCGTGACCGACGGTGGATGAGCTTTGAGAACTATGTGGCAGCCCCGACAAAGTCAAGTGACACGACAGCAAAGCGAATAGAGTGTGTCCGCGTGGAAGAACCTCCCAAATTATGTGTATCAACGCTGGAGTCGAGCTACAACATCGAGCCCGCTATCATTTCGGAATATTTATTACGTGATTTGCATCCGGTAGCGGCGCCAAAACCAGTGGACTACGTGATCGTTTGCCCGCAGTCTCCATCGCAGTGGCTCGCTTCTCTCGCGCTTTCTTACTTTACGTGCTTCCGTAGCATGTACGCGCAGTGTCACATGGGTGACCTCGCCCCAATAGATTTAGGTCGGGTGGAGGGCAACTGTTATACGCGCGTAGATCCTTCGAACGGGCTGCTACTTGTTGACTCTGCCGATAGCACGCTGGACCCTTTTGCTAACTTCCGCTCGGCTGGTGAAGTACTGAACCCTTTACTGTCGTCTGGAGCGATCAAGAAAAACAAGCGTTCTCCAGATCGGCTGTCGCTAACGTGGTGTACCTCGTGGTCCCGCTACGCCGAAGCGACGTGAAACACAAGATGTGGGCCTTAGGAGCGTTTTCAAGTGGGCTGTTCGGAACCTCCCGGCTTGCCGACGTCAGCAGCTGGAAAGACAGCGTGACGCTTGAGCTGGTGTACTTAGATGATTTGTATGAAGTGGAGGTGAACCCGAGTCCGTTTGTGCTGATGCCACACTGCTTTAGTCTGTATGACCGAGTGTACGAGAACGTAAACCTGAAGCCAGCTGATGTTGCTTCAGGGACTGGGCAGTCACGATTCCTTTGCGAGCGGCTGTACCACCTAGCAGATTGGCGAGCTGATGGAAACAGCACAGCTGAGGAAGCTGAAGTTGAGCCGCCGTACATCTATGGTGGATATTTGCTCTCGGAAGACCGCAAGTGGCTCGCCTGTAGTTGTACAGATGCGATAGGCTCGATCCTTGAAACGTACATGATTCCTGTAGAGGAAGGCAGTACCGCGGGTCTCGAAAGCGCATTGCTTGAGATGACGCTAAAGATGCTGCAGTTTTTGCGCTCTTTGGTGAGAATGCCGTTCTCGTCATTACGCGGCTGGCAGCGACTGCGGGGGCTTCTTCCATGGACGACACAGAGGAGTCTGCTTGGGATACGCTACGGTCCCATAGGTTTGAGGAGTTGATACCTACGGCGTTCAGACCACTATTATCGTCGGTCCTATTAGTGCAACTCAACACTGCATCATACGAGGAGGTGCAATTGCGTGAGAACCCATCGACGACGACTCTGTACGTGTCGGACAACCTTGGGTTCGCCGTAATATCCCCGTGTGATAAGTCAAAAGCTCGCGACAGTAGTCGCGCCGTGTTTTTCACAGGAAGCGATGCATGGAAAACGACGTCTCTCGTTCACGGCCAGCACACATTAGCCCGAAAACGCGAGGCGAGGGTGCTAAAAGTGACGTTAGTGCTTGCTTTGTTGGAATCGACGGGATCCAATGACGGCGAAGTTACTGAATCGGCGCCGCCAAGCACAATGAGTGCTATTTTGCGGGATTTCCACGCTCAGTCATATCTGACAATGCATCCGATCACGATGGAGAGGCAATCACCGCTCCCTCTGCATCTGGCTGCGATCTCAAAAATGAACCGCGAGTTGCAGATGCTCGAGACTCAGCTTAATACGGACCCTCTGCAGATGCGGTGATTTTGAACGAGCAGACCATTACTTAAAATTCATGCTGAGACCTTAGAGCGGGTCAGTGCACTCTTAAAGCTGTGATGACTTGCGATATAATACAACGGCAAGATACTGTGAGTGCACACCGTTTTCATCTTGGCAGTTCTATTCCCAGGGAGTGCAAGGTGTTTCTGATGTGGGACGAAGCGCTGTGCTTCTTTAACTCGTCCCATTTTAACCCGTCGACAGTTGGTCAAGCATGCTCACTGCTGCTCCACCCACAGTCCGTGCAAACACAGTCGAGAAAGCAGGCGAATATGACGGCGTTCGACGGATACCTTGACGACTTCAATAATGCTCGGCAAGAGGCCCTCAAGGTGGTCGATGAGTATGCGCACTGCACCAATGCTGGTAAGGCGATAGTGATTAAGGCAAATGAGTGAATTGTTTTCTAAGCGTTTGAGCATGTACTAAGCAGAACAACGCGAGGACTTGGTCATGGCTGCCAGAAGTCATGTGGAAGAAGTGGAGCGATACGTACGTTCAAAAATGTCAAGCCTAGTTTGTAGTGAAGCATAAATTAATGTTCTTCTTTCGATTGTATCAACAGCTCCGCATTTTGGAAAATGAAGGGAAGAATGGGACTCCTGCCGCAAAGAGAAAAATGATGGAGCAAATTCATCAATGCCGAACCCAATTGACGAAGCTGAAAACCTCGTTGCAAAAGAAATATTGGTGGGAGATGCCCGCGCAGGAACTACCGCAGACTCGTCGAAGAATGCAACCACGGTAAGGTGGGCTACTTGAAGTGATTCTGGTCACCACCATTACATCACGTTGTATCTGTGCAGAAAGAGCAAATGGAACGCTGCGCCGGACGTATCGATCGTAACGGGCGTCATCTCGATGAAGCGCAGCGCACACTTGCCCACACCGAAGCGATCGGTAAGATAGTCGGTGCTTCAGGGTAGTTTGTGCAATCGTGTCACTGACTTTTACTTGACTCGTTGCATGTGTACATTAAACGTGTTAATTTCCAGCGGAGAATGTTGCGAACAACTTGATGCAGCAGCGAAACCAATTGGAGCACACTGAAGTCAATGTACGTGATCGCGTTGGTGCAGTCCTGATGGAGCATATTTGTGATATTTTTTTCCTGATACGTGGTGATGCAGGTAACGCAAGTACAAGAGGACACTGAAGACGCAAAAGGCCACATTCGGTCGATGGCATTCAAGGCTTTTACGAGTCGAGTTCTGCTGGCGGTTGTGATCTTAGCTCTCGCGCTGGCCATTGCTTTGGTCTCTTACTACAAATGGTACCCGAAGAATAAGAAGGATTACCTGGGTATCTTTCCCAATTCGACAGACGGGTCAAACTCCACGAGCACTTAAGTAGGCGGTGATGGTAATCAATGAACGGAAGCAGCTGCAGATACGAAAAGAATCGATTCAACTAAGTAAGACACCAAAAGCCGACGATTTGTCGTTCAGCTATCAAGAGGACTGACGCTTGCACAGGAGTGTTTTTAAGCTCATTACATGATTGTTTTTTGCAACCAAGGATAAGGAGGCGAAGGTTGGGTCCTTTTGCTGTACACTGCACTGGCAAATAAACTTAACGACTGCAGTCCATGGTCTCCGAGTTGATCGCGGTTGATGAGCGATCATCCAGGGATCCGTTAGAAAAACGCCTATCGATCATTTGGACAGGTAATGCTGTGCTTTACCGTCGAAATTCCGAAGCAAGCGGCACAGGGTTCAAGCTTAGACCAAGCACCCGTAATCCGGCGAGATCTGCAGGAAGACGTCGTCAAAGAACCTCTCACTACTGTAGTCCACTTGGTTGGCATTGGCCGTGAACTCGTCGTCAGCGTCGTTAAGCGACCTTAAATCCATGTACTTCATGTCAGTAGGAAACAATTCAAGGTCCGCGTTGTCCGTCGCACTAGGCGGGTAGTCCTCAGCCTGTTCACGATCCGCCTCAGTTTTGAAATAACGCTGCACCCGGTACCTGGGCTGACTGGTAGGTGAGGTTTTCATGATGAGAGCAGCAGCTTTCTCGACCGCATTGGGGTCGGCAAAGCCTACGAATCCGCTACCTTGAAACCCACACATCTGACTACGGCGACTACGATTGCCAGGCTTCATACTGCCAATGACCGACTTTGCCAAGTGTGCCGGTGGCAGGTGCAAGACCTGGTTCCTGCGGATGGAGCGCAGGTGCGCCGAGCCGGCAGGAATGACATCCAATGTCTTGCAGTCCCCATCCGTAGGACTGACATTGCAATCATAGAGCAAAGCTTCATTGAAGCGTGGACTGGCCGTGAACGAGTCGTTGCCATCGTCCGACTCAGCGTCTAAGTCGTCGTCACTGCCCAGCAGTTGATGGTCACTGAGCCGTCCGGACGGGTCGAGGCCGTAGGTCTCAGGGGCCATGAGACTCTCCAATTGGCGTTTGAACGTGGCGTATTGCACGTGCTGCTTGTCACTCAATGGAGCCTGCTCCTTGCAGCGGTTAAGCTCTTGCAGTGACCGTTTGAGACTGCGCACCTTGCGGTACGGCCAATGGCGGATGCCGATCGCTCGGCAGCGTTTCTTGAAGGCGGTGGCACGCACGCCGAATTTCTCGGCCGCGACCTTGAGCGGTAGGTGGAAGTGGTGGCTGAAGGCCTCGAAGTTGCTGCTCGGCGACATGGACAGGAAGGCACTTTTCCGGGACGCGTGTGCTCTGGCGGCCTGCCCATTGCTCGAGCTTGAGTTTGGACTGTGCATGTAAATGTCTTCCAAGGCGGAGAGCGCCTGCAGGTTCAAAGGTGCGAGAGGTTCGCACGCATCGAGGTATTCCAACATAGTGACAAGTGAGACGTGAAGTGGATTTGTTTTTGGCTTGTGCTTTGGAGACGAAAAGGAGGAGTGAGACTGTGGATATGGACGACGGACGATAGAAGATCGGATCGCCTGAAAACCAACGTCTTTTTCCATAGTATGGTTTGCTGGAAAGACTGCGGCGGATGAAATAGAGGAATGCGAACCAGGTGGCGTGGTCTTTTCACGGACGTATCTTGTTGCCAAGCATAACTTGTTGTAGTAAGCAGATGCTTGCCTGGAGATTGGTTCCGTCTGCAACTTGCAGACGACAGTTTTTCTGGAAAAAAGTATCGGGTTTCTATGCACAAGCGTGCCTCAGGACGAAAGGTGTGAGCTCATGCTTGAAAACTGCGAGTAGCGAACGTTTGAAGGAATTCCTGTGAAACGCTTGCGAGTCCAAGCAAGGGCACGCACTTTTCCGCCGGCTGAGCCCTTTGGAACGTTCACTTTCTCGGCGCTCGGTCGATATAAACCCATCGCGGATAGTCAGAAGGGCGCCAGTCCACTGGCGCCCTTTGCCACGCGCTAGTCATGTTGAATGGTTGATGTTGTGACGACCGTCACGACCATGGGTCGAAGAAAAACACTGCTGTGGAAAACTCGGCTAGGTTCGTTGGTGCAGAGCAAGCCGAGGCACGCACGGCTCGCGTCGTTCGATATCCTCGCCGTTTCGTGCGCTGAACCGCTTCAACGTCCGAGACCTCTTGGGCAACCCCTGATTTGTGATTCACACCGGTCGAAACGCACGCTCAGTGCAAACGCATTACATCATTGCGATTTGCATGCCATGCTGGCCGCAACAGCGTTGTCGACATGAACTCCTCAGACAAACCAGATCCGAGAGCGTTTCTCCGACGCTTTTCTTGCTTTTATATGATATTTTCCTTTCCCTGTCATTCCTTCTCACATGTGAAGCAAACTTCTTGAAGATGGTTGCTGTGCTCTCCGGTGATCGACAAAAACTTGATTCCATCCGCTTCAACTTCAAGTTGCCTTTGATTAACTAGTCGACGTTGTCTATACAAAAGTTAATCGTATTTGGTGGGCAACCAGCGGACGATTGAGCTGCTAACGGTAAGAAGGACGCGACTTCAAAGCACCAGCAGTGTTTGCTATTTCGTGGCTACGATCTAAATCTCCTCTTTGGTCCTGCTCAATATCGACACGTCTGTCAGCAGCTTGGTCACCTCCTCCGACGAAACGGCCTCCCCTGTGAGCAACGGATCGCCACGCCGTTTGCCATTGCGCACGGGGAACGCCTTGGCAGTCAGCAGGCTGAGTAATTGCTCCTTCTGCAGCAGCCTCTCGATTAGCTGCTGCCTCTCGGTCGAGTTTAGTCGGCTCTCGGATTGTCGCCCTGCAATCGGACTGCTTAACAAGCTGTGACTGCTGGCTGACGACAGTACCGGGAGTTGCGAAGCGTGCACAATTTCGCTGCGCACATCTTGGACGCACTCTCGAAGGATAACCTCGAGCTCTGTGTGGTTTTGCAGCTCCAGCTTGTAAGCTGTCCGCACTTGTTGGAGATTGCGTCGCTCCACTTCTAGCAGACGCTTGAGTCGCTTGATGATTTCCTTGTAGCGATTGTCGGTGTCGGATGCCAGCGCCAGTGCATTCCCGCCCGTAGCAGTGTTTGGGCGAATCTGGTTACCAGCAAACGAGAGATTGGACGATGCTTCCCGGTAATGCACCTTAGGCAATGAACTAGATGAGGCCATGGCGAATAATGCCTGCTGGAGCTGTGGTTGCCCTGCATCCCGAAGCTGATCCAGTTGCTGATGCAGTGATTCGACCTCTGTGCGCAGTGACACATTGTCTTTCTTCACCGTCACTAGCTGCTTCACCAGGAACTCGCGATCGTTTTCTTGGGTGGAAAACTGTGTCTTCAGTCGCTGGTTCTCCCGCGTCAAACTCTGGTTCAGCCGATCGAGGCGGTCGGCAAGCTCCTTCGTCCACTCCACCTCAGTTTCTAATTGCTTGCTTTTCTCAATCCACGCGGAAGCGCCATCGTCAGTTTTATTCTTCTCTGACTCAAGCTCTTCCTGCACACTGTACAGCCGCGCCCGAAATGCTCGTAGCAGATCTTTTTCCTGCTCTGTTGCCACGGAACAATGCCCAAATAAAAAAGTGTTAGCCTGCAACGTGCTGCGAGCGATGAACACTACCAGAGGATATTTACCCTCTGCAAATATACCACGTACGTGCCTTGCAAAATCTTGCTGGTTCGGTCCTGCACTTGGTCTACACTTTCCAGGATGCTGTGGTGCATGGAGCGCACGCGGTCCATCGACGCGTCGAGTGTATTTTCCTTGCTTTTCTTGGCGCGTGAATCTGAGAGCAAGGCTTCCAGTTCAGTGATGCGAACTTTGTACTGCCGTTCTCGTCGGACATAGCTTTCCTGCGCGATGCCACCCCCAGTATTGAGCCAACAAACAATAACTTGGACGCATACCACAACAAAACTATCATACCTGTCTCCTAGCGAGCTCTTCGTTCAGCTCGGCCACGATGTCTTTCTGCTCGATGGCATTCCCAAACTCATCAAATGACGAAACCACAGAGTTCTGCTCTGCAACGGCACTAAGTCCCAGAATTTTGTTGCGGAACTTGGCTGTGTTCTCTTCAGGTGTTCCGGGCTGATTAAATACGCCACAGCATCGTCAGCAACAGTGTGCTAGGCTACACAGCATTTGATTCTTACCTTTCGACCCACCGGCGGCTTCGTGCTCTTGCGGATCGTCGGCATTACGTTCGCCAATCACTCACAGCATCCGCAGATAAGCACCAAACTTCACACACACCTCAAATGGAGATATTTCAAGCCACGTTGGACAAGTCCCTATAAATATGCCACGGACTGAACGATGATCTGCAAGTAGAAAACTGCATTTTTAAGCCGTTATGACACACTCGTGCTCAAAACTCCCTCCAATTACCTTGTAAAGGAACTGAGGTCACACGTCACCTTGACTTTGCCAAGTTCAAACACTGCACTTCTCTCGCCAACATGCATTCGTAATGGAACCACAGCATCATGGCTTCATACCAAACACTCCACCCGCCTAGTACTCCTCGCCAAACTCCTCGTCCTCGCCCTCAGCCGTCTCCGCAGACACCTCCTCGTAGTCCTTCTCCAGAGCAGCGAGGTCCTCACGAGCCTCCGAGAACTCGCCTTCCTCCATACCCTCGCCCACGAACCAGTGCACGAATGCACGCTTCGCGTACATCAGGTCGAACTTGTGGTCAATGCGAGAAAACACTCAGCAATGGCGCTCGTGTTCGAGATCATGCACACGGCGCGCTGCACGCGAGCCAGGTCGCCGCCAGGCACCACCGACGGCGGCTGGTAGTTGATGCCGCACTTGAAGCCCGTCGGACACCAGTCCACGAACTGGATCGTGCGCTTCGTCTTGATCGTGGCCACGGCCGCGTTCACGTCCTTCGGCACCACGTCACCACGGTACATGAGGCACGTGGCCATGTACTTGCCGTGACGCGGGTCGCACTTGGCCATCATCGACGTCGGCTCGAACGCACTGTTGGTGATCTCGGCAACCGACAGTTGCTCGTGGTACGCCTTCTCGGCCGAGATGACCGGCGCGTACGAGCTGAGCATGAAGTGGATACGCGGGTAAGGCACCAGGTTGGTCTGGAACTCGGTGATATCGACGTTCAGCGAGCCGTCGAAGCGGAGGGACGTGGTGAGCGACGAGATGACTTGGGCAATGAGTCGGTTCAGGTTGCTGTACGTCGGACGCTCCACATCCAGCGAGCGACGGCAGATGTCGTAGATAGCTTCATTGTCCAGCATCACAGCCACGTCCGTGTGCTCCAGCAGAGCATGGGTCGACAGCACACTATTGTAAGGCTCCACAATAGCCGAGGACAGCAGCGGCGACGGGTAGATGGTGAAGCCCAACTTGCTCTTGCGACCGTAGTCCACTGAAAGTCTTTCCAGTAGCAATGAGCCCAGACCCGAACCGGTACCGCCGCCCACAGCATTAAACACCATAAACCCCTGCAGGCCTGTGCAGGCGTCCGCGAGTTTGCGCACGCGGTCCAGCACCAGGTCCACCACTTCCTTGCCAATGGTGTAATGGCCACGAGCGTAGTTGTTAGCAGCGTCCTCCTTGCCCGAGATGATCTGCTCCGGGTGGTACAGCTGGCGGTAGGTGCCCGTGCGCACCTCGTCGCACACTGTGGGCTCCAGGTCCACGAACACGGCGCGGGGCACGTGCTTGCCGGAGCCTGTTTCGGAGAAGAAGGTGGAGAACGAGTCGTCGCCCATGGCGCTCGAGTCGCTGGGCAGCTGGCCGTCGGGCTGGATGCCGTGCTCGAGGCAGTAGAGCTCCCAGCAGGCGTTGCCGACTTGGATGCCGCCCTGGCCGAGGTGGATGGACAGAATCTCACGCATAGTTGACTTGGGGTTGGCTTGGGGTTGTATGCTGAAGCTGAGACTGGAGCCCTCGACAACTGGAAACGATATGAGGGCGTTTGCAGTCGAATTGGATTGTGAGCAAGAGAGAGAAGGGGGTGTGGCTGGCTTTTGCTCGCTGAGAGAAGGGCGAGCGCGCGAAAGGGAGGGGATGCTTTTCAAACGTTTGAATGGAGGAGGAAAAGCGCGTTGGAGGACGGTGAGTGGCTGAGATGCTGGTGGAATCAGATATGGCTGATACCGGCAGGTGAGGCGCTGGGTTCTGGTCGACATCATCGATCCTGATCGATTAAACATGTCCATGTGCTTTCAACGAGCTGAAGGGTGTGTCGTCTTGCCAAGAACATAAGTTTTGTTCGCATTGAAAGCAAATAATTGACTTCTGTGCGTGAGGAGAAGTTAAGGCGTTTGTCCGAGGACAGCGACATCGAGAGTCTCGAGTATCCGTAGCAAGACCTTGTTGATCACAATGAACAAACGCTCACGAGAGTTCGTTAGTTGGGTCTCTGCCGTGCATCTTGTTGAGCGCATCCAACAGCAGTGTGGTCCATGCACATGAGTTCGTTTGCTCTGTCGATTTACCAGACAAGGGCCTTTAACCGTTGAGAATGCACCAAGACAACGGTAGCGTGTGCATTTCTCCTGAGCAAAAATGACACTCGGAACTCTGATGATGGCAAGCACTCCAAGACGTTCATCCCCCTGCACGGCCACCACGACCACAAAGCAGGCCGCCCAGAGCCGATTGTGCCAAGACGGCCGAGCCTCCTCGCCCAGACCCTGCGGAATGTATGTTTGCCAGTAAAACCTTCTATCCTCTATCTCCGTCCTGATATGTCAGCACCTCCCAAAGAGCCTTCTGCAACAAAATCACCTTCATAATACTATACTTGTTCGATTCTTGAAGTTGTTCCGCTGTGATGAGACTCAGTCCTTGTTGCACTTTCTTGTTGCCCTCGCCGGGTCTCAGTTCATTGTTCAATTCGACTGCAAGCGCCCTCACAACGTTTTCTGTCATCCACAAGCCTCTCAAGTCCAGCTAATTAGTTCCCGACAACAAGCCAAGTAGAAGGAAGGACCTATTTCCCAAGCCAATCAACCCCAAGTCAACTATGCGTGAGATTCTGTCCATCCACCTCGGCCAGGGCGGCATCCAAGTCGGCAACGCCTGCTGGGAGCTCTACTGCCTCGAGCACGGCATCCAGCCCGACGGCCAGCTGCCCAGCGACTCGAGCGCCATTGGCGACGACTCGTTCTCCACCTTCTTCTCCGAAACAGGCTCCGGCAAGCACGTGCCCCGCGCCGTGTTCGTGGACCTGGAGCCCACAGTGTGCGACGAGGTGCGCACGGGCACCTACCGCCAGCTGTACCACCCGGAGCAGATCATCTCCCCAGATCATCTCGGGCAAGGAGGACGCTGCTAACAACTACGCTCGTGGCCATTACACCATTGGCAAGGAAGTGGTGGACCTGGTGCTGGACCGCGTGCGCAAACTCGCGGACGCCTGCACAGGCCTGCAGGGGTTTATGGTGTTTAATGCTGTGGGTGGCGGTACCGGTTCGGGTCTGGGCTCATTGCTACTGGAAAGACTTTCAGTGGACTACGGTCGCAAGAGCAAGTTGGGCTTCACCATCTACCCGTCGCCGCTGCTGTCCTCGGCTATTGTGGAGCCTTACAATAGTGTGCTGTCGACCCATGCTCTGCTGGAGCACACGGACGTGGCTGTGATGCTGGACAATGAAGCTATCTACGACATCTGCCGTCGCTCGCTGGATGTGGAGCGTCCGACGTACAGCAACCTGAACCGACTCATTGCCCAAGTCATCTCGTCGCTCACCACGTCCCTCCGCTTCGACGGCTCGCTGAACGTCGATATCACCGAGTTCCAGACCAACCTGGTGCCGTACCCGCGTATCCACTTCATGCTCAGCTCGTACGCGCCGGTCATCTCGGCCGAGAAGGCGTACCACGAGCAGCTGTCGGTGGCCGAGATCACCAACAGCGCGTTCGAGCCGACGTCGATGATGGCCAAGTGCGACCCGCGTCACGGCAAGTACATGGCCACGTGCCTCATGTACCGTGGTGACGTGGTGCCGAAGGACGTGAACGCGGCCGTGGCCACGATCAAGACGAAGCGCACGATCCAGTTCGTGGACTGGTGTCCGACGGGCTTCAAGTGCGGCATCAACTACCAGCCGCCGTCGGTGGTGCCTGGCGGCGACCTGGCTCGCGTGCAGCGCGCCGTGTGCATGATCTCGAACACGAGCGCCATTGCCGAGGTGTTCTCTCGGATCGACCACAAGTTCGACCTGATGTACGCGAAGCGTGCATTCGTGCACTGGTTCGTGGGCGAGGGTATGGAGGAAGGCGAGTTCTCGGAGGCTCGTGAGGACCTCGCTGCTCTGGAGAAGGACTACGAGGAGGTGTCTGCGGAGACGGCTGAGGGCGAGGACGAGGAGTTTGGCGAGGAGTACTAAAGTCGGTACGAGCAGATCGTTAGTCAATCAACGCCAGCTGCTGACCTGAAGTTCTGCGGTGGTGAAGCCATATGCTCCGAAAACGAACAAAGGATTCAGTATTTAGCAGCTAATGTCGTAGCTTTGAGCAATCAAAACCTCGAAGCAGCATTTTTGCTAAACTTGCGATTGTTGAATTGTACTTGTCTGGTAGAGCTCCATGGATTAACTGTTATTCCGTGGTGCCATTAACATTGACTGCGCTGCCGTCGTTAGAGGACTTTCGGTCTTTTTATCGGCACTGCATTATTAAATTATATATTAATAATAGTACTAATACTGTAGTCATTTTTCCGCTATGTATCGCTTAACTTGCCCATCGCTTAGAGAAAGTGCATTGATTTAGCCTTTTGAACAAGTTTAGTTGTAAGTTGCTAGTGCGTAGAATCACTAGATTATTGCCCATTGCCTATACGCTACAGTAATATGCAGGCCAGTGGCTTCAAGTGTAGTACAGTAGAAAAAAACTACAGTACAGTATTACTCCTTCCTATTTAGTAATACCGGTATGGAGTAAAATGAAGACTGAAACCCAGGACAGTCTTAGCGTAACCGCATCCTTCTCCAACCTCAAATGGGTTGTAAGCTGTAGTGGATGTCACGCCTCCCTCTTGCTTGGGCACTCTCGGCAAGGATGATATCCTGCAGCAGGTCAAATTTGTTGGCTCATTGGTTGGATTTGAGGTTTTATTCACGATTAATTAACCCCTAGAAAATACTCGTTCCTGGCGCGCAGGACGAGCCACAGCCCCGATTATTATCCTACCGCGTCTAATAGGGTAACCACCACCAAGCTACACCGTAACACTACAAATGAAAACTGAAAATGGATTTTTTCTTAATATGTCGCTACAAGGAAAAGGATGACTGAGCCAAACTTTTACTCCACTAGTAGACTTTAGTAGTAGTAGTTATTTCCTGTCATTAGGGATATTAATAATAGTGTAGTGATAATGACAAGATTTTACTACAAATAATGATAATGATGTTTAATACAGGGTTTAGTAGTAAGGTTAATTCATAGGTTAATTGGTAACCTTTCAATTAAACCCTTTGCGATTGCACTGTGATTATGTCGCCATCTCCATAAAACGGATCAGTGGCGGAGCTTAAATGGAGCAGCGCTGGGGCTTCCTGGCCCCGTGGTGCGCCGTTTTGAAGAACCGAATCATCTACGATGGACTGGAGTTGGAAGGCGCTTTCTCGGACGACCACAAACGCAGTTTGCAGCTGACGCTGCCTATTCAGGGAGAGTTTCTCGCTGAGGTGGAGGAGAACGCTGACTATATCGACGCTGGCGACTTGGAAAGGGGCTTTTCGGCCAAGATCCAGAAGATGCGCGAGGCCTTGGCGCTGCTTGCGACAGTGGCACACGTGGACTATGCGGCCTGGAAATATCTGCTTGCCAGTCATTGCGAAGTGGATCTGGGGAGCGAAGGCGAAAGTGTGTATGAGGACGAGATCCCTGTGCGCTTTTTGCTGTTCAGGGATCTGGATGTAGATATCGAGCCAACCTACGAAGACGGTGACTATTCCTTCGATGTCGTCAAGTTCTGTGGTGCTGACCAACGACTGCACCAGACCGCGGAGTATGTGGAGGCATTAGAGCAAATTGCAGCTCTGAATAATTTGCACCCAGGTCAGCCAGGAGTGGACATCGAAGTTCCGATTCGAGTGGTTCTCTCCGTTACTGACTCCAATGCAGCTGTGAACTACTATCGGATACTCATGAAGCGGAATATGAGGTCCGGAAAGAGTGGGCAGAGTACGAGTCAGCTAATCCGAACCAACATGTGGCGCTTGGATCACTGCGATGCACTTTTGTCCTCGACCGGATGTATGCAAAATTGATTTGTTGCCATATTACCTCAGGGCTTGCGGATACGCTGGTCACTATGGTGCGTGATAACGTTTGGTTTCACAAGTATCGCTGACTGTCGGGCGCTCAACGGCAACGGCTTTTGGGCAGCTTATGGCATGTATCTTCGACAACACTCGCCGCTTGCCTGAGCTCGCAAATACAAAATACCATGCTGGATTTGATCGTGCGGAAAAGGAATCTAACGCGCTACAATTGGGTGCAATGGAATTGCTATGTGAGGCTTCACTGCGTCGTCAAGACTGTGCTCAGCGATAATACATAATCAGACGAGCAGGAAGCTCTCGATTGCCTTGAAGCTGGATCCTGCAAACCCGGCCAAAGTAAGCATCGGTGGAAGTGGCTGGCTTACTCGCTCTTCTCAAAACGAGCTCGTGCGTGTTCTTCACTGGAATTCCTTGCTCTCCGTCGGATTAGCAGCATGAGCGTTGCAGACATGGAAACGTTTTCGGCACTGTTGGTGTCTAGTCACCCAGAAGAAGAGCTGTGTGGCACTTCGCGTGGCCTTTTTGACGAGAGGGATGCGACATTGAGAGCGGGTACTCCAGTTCGATGGCATTTTGACAACCAAAGTCAACCTGTTCTGGACTCCCGGGTTCTGACTTTTCAGTATCCCGTATCATTTGTTCGGAGTTTTAACGACGACGGCAACAGTGAGAGGGTGGATATTTTGGTTCCTGGTTATAGTAGATGTCAAGTACGGCGTGGTGACCTGATGTTCCACGATCATGGCGCTGTGCCAACTCACCCTCGTGGATTGTCGTCCCTCGAGATTGAGTTTGACCAGCGAAGAAGTTCCATTTTTAATGGAGTACCGCAGTTCCTGTCGGCAATTGGATCTTCATTGAAGGTCTTGACGGTCTGTAGACCGCCAGTTGAGTTGGATCAGAACTTGATCATTCGAGCCTGCCCCAATCTGATGGAGTTGGTTCTGCATGAAGGAGACGTCATTGACATGCGGCTCAACTTCAGTGAATACCACGCTACCAGCCAGCGGCTTCCTCCTCTAACTTAGAGACAACGAGTGAAGTCACCTCCGTCCTGTGAGCTGAACCGAAATGTCGTGTCGGACATTTTTGCCTTCGCGGCGTTCCCTGTTCTCCGAGAAGTTTACTTTCGCTGTTCAGATCGAGTGCAATTGAATATCATGTGGGACATTTAATAAACAATCTCGCAGCGTCTGTAAGTCGTCTCTCTGACCTTACGTTACTGCATACATGTAGTTGTGCCTGCCCAACGGCAGCAACTTCTATTGTCATGCTCGACACCAGTGGCAGCCACATGCGTGGTGTCGTGGAGGTTGGTCTTATAAAGAGTGGCTCAATGATGAGTCCTTTTAAGCCGGGGCCGAAGTCGATATGAGCAGCCTCTAAAAACAATCAAACTGCATTTCCTACGAGTTGGTATCTAGCTGTTTGTGAATCTGTGCTCAAAACGTTATATCCATCGACTTCAACTTGGGCAGCCAATCGCCACCCGATTCCTTTTCCACCAATCCCATCCCCGCAACTCACCGATTGGTCCAAACCCAGCGTGCGATAGAAGCGCACGTGGTGAGTGGCGGGCCATGGCCGATGTGTCATTTGCAGCGGCGACACCATCGGGATGCAGCTCTCGGAGCCGGAACGCGAACCTTCCGCTGTCATCGACGCGGGCGGCGCCGTGGCCAGCCGCCTGGTGAAGAAGGTGAAGATCTCAGCAGACGCCTCAGACGCCTCAGACGCCTCGGCCCCGAGCTCTCGCCTGGAGCACCCGCTGGGCGTGAAGCCCGTTGGCAACTACTTCGCAGACGCGGTCAACGGCGTCGTGGAGTGTCGGGCGTCAGGATTGGGGCGCTTAGCCAGACTGCTGGACAGCCAATTGCTGAACTTGCTAAATTACTGCTCGGCCAAGGAACTGGCCCAATTGACGGCGTGCAGTCGCGCGGGTCACGTGTTTGGCAACCACGACGAGCTGTGGAGGGTGTTGGTGCTGGAGGAGATGGAGGGGCACTTTGAACCTAAACCGACGTGGAAACACACGTACTTGAGATCCAAGTTCGGCGAGAAGGTGAAGATTTTGAAGCCGATTAAGGTGCAGGGTGTGTACTCGGACCTGCTGTTCCAGCCGTTCTACTGCGCGGCAGCACCGATTGAGGACGCGTGGGTGGCGGTGGAGAACATTGCGCGGCGTAAGGCGAAGGACTTGACGCTCGAGATATTTAAGAAAGACTTTGAAGGACCCAATGTGCCTGTGATTATTGAGGGCGCGATCGACGAGTGGCCGGCGATGGAGAAGTGGACGGACGAGTATTTGGCAGAGGTTTGTAAGGGGCAGACGTTCTATACTGGCGGCTTTCAGTTTCCCATGGACAAGTACTTTAATTATGCACGCACGCTGAAGGACGACCAGCCGCTGTTCGTGTTCGACAAGGAGTTTGCCGCCAAGGTGCCGCAGCTGGGTGAAGATTACCTCGTGCCCGAGTACTTCCAGGAAGACTACTTCGTGCTTCTTGGCGAAGAGAAGCGCCCGGATTACCGCTGGCTCATCATCGGCCCGAAGAAATCCGGCTCGGGGTTTCACATCGACCCGAACGCGACCAATGCGTGGAACGGTGTCATTCGCGGATCCAAGAAGTGGATCATGTTCCCTCCTGGCCAGGTACCGCCAGGAATCCACCCTAGTGAGGATGGCAGCGAAGTGTCTGCACCCGTCTCTCTGATGGAGTGGTTTGTCACCTTTACAAGGATGTGCAGAAGCTACCTGCCCACTTG
The DNA here is from genome assembly GCA_011947335.1 of Phytophthora constricta. NCBI lineage: Eukaryota > Oomycota > Peronosporomycetes > Peronosporales > Peronosporaceae > Phytophthora > Phytophthora constricta. The sequence continues at coordinate 79,991 of JAAVTI010001076.1, read as the reverse complement.
AAGCCGCTAGAAGGTATTTGTCGCGAGGGCGAGACCATGTTCGTGCCGCATGGCTGGTGGCACACCGTGCTCAACGTGGAAGAATCTGTGGCCATGACGCAGAACTTTGTCAGCTCTGGTAATGTGAAGAGTGTGATGCAGTTCCTGACGGAGAAGCCGGATCAAGTTTCCGGTTGTGCAATGGAGCAGCGACCGAAGATGGGCGAAATGTTCCGGGACGTGCTGAGCCAACACGCACCTGAGCTGTTCACGAAGGTCGACAAGGAGCTAAAGGAGGATTACGAACGCGCTCACCGGAAAACCAAGTGGGAATTGCTAGTCTCCGGCGGTTCCGACGACAAGGAAGCGTCTCCCTCTGAGCCTGCGGCAGCAACTAGTAGTGCCAGCTCGTTTGGCTTCGGCTTTAATTTCGACTAAGCACTAATATTGTTCTGCATGTAAATGCAATACTGCTGAGGTTGTAACACTACGATAGGATTTCTTGGCACGAGAGCGCTGGCTCATCAATATTGCCAAAGACGAGGTTGGAGCGAGATTCGACCCGTGCCCAATGCCTACAGCTATCTAGCCCCTTGCGTACCACATGGTCACCGTTCAACGCAGGGGCGCCGCTTAGTGGTCCAATACAGACTTGCTGGCACAGCCAGCAGCCTAGTTAACTGTGTGGAGCGCAATCACCTTCATCTGCGACACAAACGTGACAGTTCACACAAGTGAATCGCAGCCTCTCACTTTGCCATTTTCTCTCCAAAGCTAAAGACTCCTTGGAGCGATTGATCGAAAATGGTCAACAGCGTACTCTTCAAGTCTAGCGTCGCGATGGCCATGTTTCATGTCCTGGGACTGCTGTGTTGTCCGCGACCCAACCCGCTACTAGCCACGAACGTCGTCGTCGGCGTCGGAACCTCGATATGGAACCACGGCGTGACCTCGTTCACAGCCAAAGTCGCAGACCGGGTGATGATGTGGCTCGGCTTCTTCGTGGACCTGCATCTCGTGTGGAGCATCTCCCACCATCCGCGTTGGTTTGTCTGCGTTGCTACACTCGTCGGTGCGGGCGTGCTTTACTGGGTCGCGAAGGCCTGATCGCCTGGAGTGCCAACACCAGGGTCGTCGACGTGCCGAAAGGTTTCAAACTATACCCCATCAAGCAGGGGTGCCTAGGAGATCTCCCCCATGTGTGTGCTCACGTCTCGCTCACTGTCACACACTTGCTGCTGATGGAGGCGTTGGCAGCGTAAACTTCGTGGAATCCAATCGACCGTGAAGTCTGACAAAAGTGTTTACTACGGTAGTATCTCTAGCGATACACATGAAATGAACTCGAGTTTATTGCGTCCCCCTTGTCAAAGTCAAACTCCTTGAAAAGAACTCGCTCACATTATTGTTGACACCATGATCAACTTCAACGAGGTCGGACCATGCCTTCCCGTTCAAGTACGCTCCTGTGATTGGTCAAAACATTTTTTATAGCATTCCATTCAGCATTCCCATACTGAACTCTATACTCAGCGCATATATCGCCACCGACGTCTGCAGTCGCCATGGCGTCCGCGGACTGCCTGGACGCGTGGGACGACTGCTTTAACTTCTTCAAGGGCAAGAGTCCGTACCACACGACGCGCCACACGAAACTGTCCTATTTCACGCGGAACCAGCGCGTGGGCTGGAAGCTCGGCTGCGCGCTCTGCGTGTGAGTGGCAAATTATTAATAAAAAGCTGATACTCAAACTAATGCATACAAGTCGGAGCTTTAACATTTTTTTATTGTTTTTTGTATATTTTTGTTGGAAACTAGATTTATATGCAGCGTGTTCTTCGAGAGCTTGCTGCTGGCGTGGAGGGCTACACGACCGACGGCCAGGAGAAGATCCCGCCGCTGATGCTGTTCGGACCGGCGTCGGCATTGTATTCGGTCATCGCGTTGTGGGTGAGGACGATGTTGTGGCCATAGAAACTTACCGGTATGTTAACTTGAGGAGTCCTGACCTTAAAGTTTGCACAATCGAACTCGCGTAGATTGCCGCCGTTCATCTGTACCAGCCGACGTTCAATGGACCTCGGATCTTGCTGCACTACCGACGACCGTCGGCGTGCTCGTGGGAGATTTTGGACTGGGTTTTCTTTGAAGGTTCAACGACCTCGACCGTCGTGTCGTTTGTGTACTTCTGGTACGATTTGCCTGATTTACTCGCGGTCGGCGTCCTAAAAGTTTCCATGGCTAGAAAACTTATGATTTCGTGTGCTTTTGACTGCTACTAGGGTGGCGACAGTACCGTACGCGGACATCTCGAAGCCGGGTCTGCACGCGTTCGGTGTCATCGTGCAGCTCATCGTAGTGGCCGTAGACTTTACTTTACGGCGCCACAGTTCAAGTCCAACCACGTGTTCCTGGTGCTCATTTGGCCGGTCGCCTGGGTCTTCATCCAGTACTTGTGGGTCATCAGCGGGCACCAGCCGAGCAACGACCTGCTCAACTTCCACACCACGGCGGCTCCCGTCTGCGCCGCCTTGCTGTTCCTGGGCACCGTCGTGGTGTTCTACATGCTGCTCTGGTACTCGCGTCATCTGCAGCGTCGCTCCGACGAAGCGGCGCAAGCTGCCAACAGCACGAGCGAGATGGACTCGAACGCGAGCTCCAGCTGCCTCACCCCACGAGCGAGCACACCAGCACAGCTCCGTTCGAGCTAATCATTGACAATCGATCGACCTCGAAAACCCCCAGCGAAGCCGACAAAACCAGATGACCTGCAAGTGCAGCCACATTCATTCAGCCCAGTGTAAAAGTCAATCCACATCCATTCTGGGGTCAGGCCCTGACGTCATTCGATGCGAAAGAAATGCTGGTCCAATAGCGACGATCAGGCGAAGCAGAAAGTGTCCCGCTTAAGTGCGACAAATAAATAAGGGTCAAAGCAGCCAAAATTCAACGAGGCGGCGAGCCAAACGACTGTGTAGCTGAGCTCTCTCTGGCTGCAGGATGGCCAACGGCATGGGGCGCGATGTGGACCGTGCGATCGGCGCGTTGTCGACGCTGGTGCTGGGTGTGGGGCTGCTGGTGGTGCGAGATTGCGCTGCAGTTTAGAGCTGTCGAGACGTCCGTTTTGACCGTTTTCGCTGGTTGTTGACACAGCTCCGAGAGTTCATTCGCAGCGTCCGGGACGGACAGGGCAAGTGGGAGCGCTGCGACCTGGACGGAGGAGGCAAAGACGTTTACTACCAGTGCGTGGCGCAGGCTGTTGCGGGCTGAGGACGACAGGAAGTTGACGGGGTTGTGGCTGCAGGAAGAAGTACGGGATGCCCAAGCTGCCGCTGTTCCAGCACCGAGGAGGCTGCGACTGCGGGTCGCTCAGGTGCGATGGAGGAGGTGAAGTGCTGGTGGAGTGGAGAGACGGTGGTGTTAACGGAGACGTTTGGTATTGACAGGTTTCTGGTGCTGGCGCCCAAGCGAGTCGAGGCCTTCGATGACAGCAACAGTTTCTCGTGCAAGAAGGGGAGGTTCCCATTTCTGGTGAGAGGTTTTTGATAAGGAATATATATATTGGAGGGTGTCGCTGATGGAGAGCGTGCTGCTTGTAGATTATCCCGACCAGCTGCTTCGAGATGAGCGAGTCGGTGGACGTGTCGCTCTACGAATCGCAAGCTACGTCGTGCCAGCATGTTTTCTGCGGGAAATGTGGTGCGCTTCGTCATCTGCTGGGGTAATTTACGCTGTCGCAGACAAGCTGACTTGATGCTTGGGTGGGTTTTTGTGTGGCAGGCATTCACATCTTCCAGTTTGACCACACGCAGCCGGACTGCGTTGCCGTTAACGTGTACTGCGTCGAGGATGAAAACTTTGATGACATGAAGGTGCGTGTGTAACAACTGCGCCTTGGCTGGCTTTCTTGCAGTGTCGTGGAAGATATGGCTACGCATTTTGGTGCGGTGCTAACCAGCTACTGTCTGTACTTATGTGGCTCCGTCCGCTGGCCTCAGATTATATTTATTCCAAGAGGCTCGCGACCGCTTTTCGGCCGGCCCACCCGGCTGCCCTTGCCGGCGGAGCAGCCCTACCGGCGCCCGCTGCAGTCTCGAGGATTCGACACGGTCCGGGAAGACAGCGAGGACTCGACCATGTAGGTGGCTCGTGGGCTGTTTTCTGTATAGACAACTGAAGCGCGGTGCTGACACGATGTGTATGTCCTTGCAGTGCGTTCCAAAAGCAGTTGATGATGTGGGCGCGAATGGATAACCATGAGAAGTCCCCGCAGCCGTCGGACGATACGCAGTCCACCACGAGCTCCACCACCAGTCAGACTGGTCGCTTCTCGGTGCGTCGTGCCTTGCCCTATCTTTGACTGACAGTGTTGTTCATCTCCACTGATCATGGCTTTGATGCTGCAGTTTGCATCGTCGGAAGACTCAACGACTGTGACCAAAGACCAGCTCGAGTTTTATCTCAAGGTATGAGTGCTCGCGAGTGACATTATGAGAGAGAACTGGGACTGACACTTCATTGTTAACTCTTTAAAATGGCAGCGCCACTTGGAAGACCCGACAACAGTAAATATCTAGGCAACCTACTACTCGATGGTGTGATGTGATAGCGCCACGGAGTGATCCGACTACAATAAATTCGACTACCAAATAACTGGAGCGCGCTGCAGCGACCGCAACTTCGTACTTTTTCAAAGCTTGGTGAATTGCAGCTTGCAATTTGCAGGCTCCATGAAGCATACTGGGCCCTTTCTTCAGAGAAAGTACCGCAAGCATAAAATACTGTCTAAATCTCCATGACTTCACATTAAATGCTGAATGGCAAGCTTAAAAAACATTTAGACTCTTCTTAACACGAACCTTAAAACCGTGCTTAACGACCATAAAACGTGTGGACTGCGCTTGCGGTACAGTGCGTCCATTGTAACGGTTCCTGAGTCTACGTCAGTCGCGCAGTCCCGAATTCGCCATGGCGGGCAAGCACCTCCAGGACAACCACTACGAGGCGCTGGGCGTGGAGCGCTCGGCGTCCACGGACGAGATCAAGAGCGCCTACCGCAAGCTCGGTGCGCCAATAATCTCCCTCCAATATTATTGGCAATGTTATTGACGCCCCTCTTCCTCACAGTACTGGAACACCATCCCGACCGAGCGCACACCAAGATTAAGGGCCCCACTCGACGGAAGAATGGAGAGGCGAGTCATCTACAATAATAATTGCAATAGTTAGTCGATGCATTAGGACTCTAATGGCAGTTGATTGCTGTTATGTAGGACGCTGAGATTCTGCGCATTAATGCCGCCTATGACACGCTGAGCGACAGCGAGACCAGAATCAAGTACGACCTGGACATGTTCGGCGTGTCGGCGAGTCCGGACCATAACGACCGCGTGGTGGTGGGGACTGGGACTGGCAACTACAAGCCCATGACGTCCGAGGACGTGCACCAAATGTTTGGCGGGCTCAATACGTACGAGCGCTTCACTACGGCGCAGTACCATCGCCAGCGGTCGCATATTGCGCCGGCTGCGATCGGACGGAGAGGCACCAACTTCACGGAGAGGAAGCAGTTCCGCGCTGCAAAGTCCAAACTCCCGTCGCAGTCTGCGTCGGTGGCGTGGCTTGCGTTCCCCGTTGCGCTGATGGCGCTCTGGGGCATCAACTTGAACAGCATCAAGAACCACGCCAAGAAGCAGTAAATTCATAAACGTTCGAACGGGCTATAGAGTGAGTGGAATGAGCGCTCGATTGAAGATCCTCGCTGTTATAGTCAACAGTAGGCAGATAATCTACTTACGCCTCAGCGAGATCGGCCGATAGATCTACAAGACGCCGCTGCAAAGCCGCGATTTCTTCGCTCAACTCATTGGAGTCTAAAGCGTAGTTTTCGTCTGGAAAAGAGAGTATTAGCGTAGTGATCATGGACACTATGAGGGAAGATGCTTACCAAAGCGCAGGACCTGCCGTTCTTGAGCTGTGAGTCCTTGTCCATAGAGAATAACCTCAAGCTTTTGCAAATACCGTTTTAGCCCTGCCAAATCTCGAGTAAAGCCCTCCATCTCCATGGCGCGACGCTTGTCCAGACTGCGATACCGGCTGCGCAGTTTTGTTAGGCGCACTTGCAAGTCCTGGATTCGCTTCGTGCAGGCTTCTTGCATGGCTGCATATTGTTCCTTCAAAATGTGCAGATCTCGCTCTCGCGAAACTGCCTGCGTCCGGAACTCCAACACGGTTTGGTTGCCTTCCTCTCGAACGACTTCTCGGAGTGCATCGGTCTCTTCTCGCACCTTCTCTGTTAGCTTGACTTTCTCCGTAACCAGGGTCTCACACTTCTGTTTCGTCTTGAACAACTCCTCGTGTGCGAGACGCTCTGTTTCCTGAGACTTGTGTCGTAGCACCAGGTAATCCTTGGTGGTTTGTGTTAGGATCCGCTTTGTCTTCTCCACCTGCTTCTCGAGCTGGTTGCTCTTCTCCTCAAGGTTCTGCTGATTCAGCAGCAGCTTGATTTCTGTTCGGCAAAGCCATCCAGGAGAGCCTGAGCAGCACAAAAATTAGACGAATCCAGTCCTGCACACTCGTCAAAGTAGCATCCATTAGCGTGCGTACCTGGATACGCGTTTCGGTGAGTTGCTGGTGTGACTCAAGCTGCTTCTGAAGGTTTTCGATGGTCTTCGTCAACGCTGCCGTCTGCTCGTTGGGCATGTAAATTGTCCGCAGTACCTTGTTCGGTGGGATTGCTCGAGTCAAGTTCGCAAAGCTCGGTGCATTACCTCGCACCACGTAGTGAGACTGCTGTTGATGTTGCTGTTGCTGTTTTTTTCTTCATCTTCTCCTGCATCTCCTCCGACGCGATGTGCATCGTCGAAGGGTACGGATACGTCGTCGGTGTCGGCGTCCTCTGAGAAGGGTACGTTGTCCGTGTACCTGGTCGACAGTCTCTGAAGAACGACACCTGCTCGGTAATGGGCTGCGTAAGAGCTAATAAATGCTGAATTTTCTGGCGATCATCTTGCTCCTGAAGTCGCAACGACTTGTTTTCTGCTTTCAGGTCGATCAGTTCTGCCTTGACTTGGAATAAAGCTGCATTGGCCTTCTTCAGAGCTTCCTCCAGGTCTGCAATCTGCAATACCCATAATTTATTAACTTGTCAACAGCAACAAAAATTACTACAGAAGCCTCTAACCTCCTCATTTTTGGTCTTCACCTCCCATTTGAGTCGATGTGCTTCTTCCTTGGATACCTACAGACCCAAAAACAGCATTTTTAGTTTCAATAAATATTGTACTTATTTCCGGCTGCTGAATGGGTACTTGTACCTACCTCAATCTGCGCCAAATGGGTCAAGGTCTCCTCTCGTTCGGCGTGGAACTGCTCGCAGCGCAGGCGGTAAAAGGCCAGCAACTCGACCGCGTTCTTGCCGCCTTCCTCCTCCACCTTCCGCTCGTCCACCGAGCTGTGCAGAGACGCCGAGAAGCCGCGCCGAGGCGACCCGAAGGATAGCAACGCCTCCTCTTGCTCCATCGCGGAAAAAGGGTAAATGTTAGTAATGGGCCTATAAATGGGTAACTGTCAACTTGGTAACGACTTCAACATGTTGAGGCAGAATTGTTGTGTTTATTGACATCACTTCAGTCCGTTATTGACGCAACGTTATTGTCTTGTTTATTGGAAAATTTTAGGGCATGCCAACAAAAATGCGTCCTTAGGCATGTCATGACAAGCATGCGGCCTTCGATTGGAGCACAAGCGCAAGGCGCTCTCGCGATTAAGTTGCGTCGGGTTCTTGATGACGGCGACGCTTCTCTCGACTACTTACTTGGACGCACCAGTCGCTCGATCCTTCCTTTGGGGATCAGCGAGCATCTCTTTTCCTCCTCTCTTTCTTGCTTCGTCTACTTCTGCGACTTCGAGACCCCGCTCACAACTTACAGAAGATTCTGCATGCGCTGGATGATTCGCAGCAGCTCCGTGGCGCTGGGACGCACGTCCGGGTCGGCATTCAGACAACGGTCAGCCAGCTCCTTCACCAGGGGCGGGCAGTCCGGCGTGAACGTTGGTCGCAAACTCCGCCGAATCACCATCTGTACGATCTTCATGCCCTGCAGCTTCTTGCCAGAGTTGTCGCGTTTATCCGAGTACGGCACGGAGTGGGTGTCGAGTTCCGACATGACAATTCCAAAAGAGAAAATATCAGCCTTCTCCGTGTACTTCTTGCCCATGAGCACTTCGGGCGCAGTCCAGTATATTGTGCCCACGCCTGCCGTCATAGTGTCTTCCACAGAGCGCTCGCGACTGATACCAAAGTCGCTCAGCTTCGCTCGGAACGCGTCGTCCAGCAAAATGTTCTTCGACTTCAAGTCACGGTGGATCACCTTGGGCGACAGCCCGTGCAAGTATCCCAGCGCATCCGCGACATCCTCCGCCAGGAAAATCTTGTGGTCCCGCCAGTTGAGTTGTCCTTGTCGGCGCTTCAGGAATCCATACAGGTCTCCCTTGGCCATGTACTCCGTCACAGCGCACACGTCCTGGTGGGAGCTCCACGACACGCCGACAAATTCGACGATCTTGGGGTGTGAAAACGACGCCATGAGTTTAATCTCGGCGCCGAAGCACTCGATCTCCTTCTCGTCGTTCTTCTTCTCGTTCAGAATCCGCTTCACCGCCACCTGTCTGTTCTCAAGCTGAGCCAGCCACACCTCCCCAAATGCTCCTTTGCTCAGCACGCGCGTGAAGTAGAGCGACGAGTACGGAATGCGACGTCTACCGAGCGTCGGGTCCGACTGGAACTGCTCCAAAACTCGAGCCGCGACCTCCCTGGACCTGTCCGTGATGTCCGAGTCTCGATTGTTCCCAGACGACGCCGACCCAGCGCTCTGTCGGATCTTCTCGGGCGCCACTGGCTCAATACTCCGCACCGCAGGGCGGTCGTGTCGAGCGTGGCCTGCGTGCTGCGGAGGCCGACTCCGAGGCTGCTCCTGCTGCTGAAATTGCTGCGGCCTGGAGCCGTTCCGCGCTCTCTGCTGCGGGTTCGAAGGGCGTCGCTCTGCTTGGGTCCTTCGGCCTTCGTTGCTGCCGCTGACGCGGCCCATCTCGTTCGTATTGCGGCGGTTCGGGGCCCCGTGAATCTCGTACGGCTGATGCTGCTGATACTGGGGCTGGTATTGGTGCGGCGGCAGCTCCGCCTGCGTGGGCGTGGGGATGGTGATGGTGTCCGGGAAGCTCTCGTGGCCGCGCTTGCGGCGGCTCGAGCAGGCGCCGCACGTGAGGAAGCCCAGGACGCCCATGGTCGTGCGCAGGAGGCTCCGGAAGACGAACTGACTGGCGCTTTGTATGGCGCGAGTTTCGAACGCGACGTGCGGACAGGTAAAACTGACTACCTGGGGTAGGGGACCTCGGGCTGGACTCAGATCTGAGGCTGCGGGACAAGGGAACCCATCAAGCCATCAACGCTTTTTGGCTGGAATGGGCGACATGCCCATTGTTGGACACGGTATCAAGTGGAAAAATCCGGCCAAGGTCACCCATTTTCGTCCCGCCACAAATGCGTGGAGGTTGACCCCACGAACGGGTCTGAACTCGTGGGCAGTTCATTTCGTCGGTGTCGACTGATTCGATTCCTCCACCGCTTTATGCATGCCAGCATTGCGGTGAGGCTATTGCGCCAAATGACGCAGCTCAGGCCGGCTGTGGACGGGCAGCACAGACGCTTTGGCGAGCGTCTCAGCTGGCTGATGCAGCTCTTGTATTGTACGATGCCACCTGGGCTACTTCAGACTGAATTGGCAATTACTTACATGTACTAACGGGGCGTGTCTCGGCAATTGGTCCTGCAATCTAGTATATTCATGCAGCATTGTGTTCGGTGCAGGTGTTGAAGCATCTGCTGCGCTCGAAGCCATCCTGCATTACAGTCTGGACCGACTGAATGCTCTGCCGAGCGAGCGTTCAAAAATGTCTGAGTTCACACTCAAAAGCACGACGAACTAAAAGCTCGTCGTCGAGCTTACCGCCGGCACACTTACCATCGACCTAAAGTTTACGCCATAATCTCTTCTAAGCACTGCTTGCCATGTGGTGCTCTGCTTCACGCTCAAGTATGTATGGGAAACCATCAAGGAGACCCAGAAGGACCCCCAGTTACAGAAACAGAAGTAACCAAAGACTTGTGTATTACCGATAAATAGCCGCAGAGCAATGCGAGAGCAAACGAGCGAATTTACCGCAGCCTTTCCTCGCTCTGCTTCGCCCAATAACTCTTTACTCTTCCACTCAACGCCTCTACTGCAAATCCTCCTGGATATCCTGAAGGATGCGGAACAGCTCGGGAGCGTCCGGTCGCTTGTCCGGCTCGGCGTCCAAACAGCGGGCCGCCAGCGCCTTAATGGGCTCTGGGCACTCTGCCTGGAACGACGGACGAAGCGACATGCGGATCACCATCTGAATAATCTTCATGCCCTGCAGCTTCTTGCCCTGGTCATCACGTTTGTCCGAGAACGGCACGGCGTGCGTGTCCATCTCCGACATGACGATACCAAATGAGTAGATGTCTGCCTTCTCCGTGTACTTCTTACCCATGAGCACCTCGGGGGCCGTCCAGTAGATGGTGCCCACACCTGCCGTCATTGTCTCCTCCACTGACCGCTTGCGGCTGATACCAAAGTCGCTCAGCTTGGCACGGTACTTGTTGTCCAACAGGATATTTTTCGACTTGAGGTCACGGTGAATGACCTTAGGCGACAGCGAGTGCAAGTACACCAGCGCGTCTGCAATGTCCTCGGCCAGATGCACCTTGTGGTCCGGCCAGTTGAGGTGGCCCTTGCGGCGCTCAAGGTAGCCGTAAAGATCTCCCTTCGACATGAACTCTGTGATAGCGCACAGGTCCTGCTCTGCACTCCAGGAGACACCAATAAAGGCTACAATCTTGGGGTGCTTGAACATCGCCATGAGTTTGATCTCAGCACCGAAGCATTCAATCTCCTTAACGTCGTGCTTCTTGTCGTCCAGAATCTTCTTCACCGCGACCTGCGTGTTCTCCAGCTGCGCCAGCCACACCTCACCGAAAGCTCCCTTTGAGATCACACGCGTGAAGTAGAGCGACTCGTACGGGATCCAGCGCTCGTCAAAGTCCGGGTCGGTCTCAAATTCCGCCATCACCTTCTCTGCTGCTTCTCTGGTGCGTGCGATCACCTCGGGGTCGATCTGCCGCTTGTAAATACCCTCTACCGAGGACTGCACCGACACTTGAGACTGCTGCAGATCTCTCATAGACATAGCCAAGTCGTTGGCACTGGGCTCAAGCATGGGCACCTCCGGAGGGGGAGGGTAGAGCGGCGGCTCAAACTGCGGCTGGTAGGGCTGATACTGCTGAGGGTAGTGCTGCTCGTACTGCTGCTGTTGTCTCGTGTACGTGGGAGCTCCATTGGCTGGCCACTGGGGAGGGCGCTCCATCCTCGATTGCGACTGCCTTGACTGCCGTGCCTGCGCCTGGATGGACTGGTGCGACTGCTGGTACGCCTTCTTGTTGCTGTCGTAACCTGTGGAGTCTATGCGTCTCTCAAAGACGTTGCCGCCTGCTGTGGCGCGACTGACGCCCGAGCGCGCAGTCGTAGACGGCAAGCCATAGCGCGTGTGTTCCTCTTTCTTGCGGTTCTGTTTGCGTCTCCACACGAAGAAGCCCACGATGAAGAAGAGCACGACGATGACTGCGATGACGATGTAGATGATGGCGGAGCCTGAGCTCGGGTTCGTGTCGGTGGCGTCTTTATTGCTGCTCTGAGCGTGTGCGATTGAGCACAGGAGAGCGGCCAGCCCGACCTGGAGCGGGGCAAAGACTTTCATGTAACGAGCCGCTTTTTTAAAAGTATTTCTCGACTCCCCGATCGGTCGATTCCTGTCACCTTCGCCGCCGAATGGGAAATGAATGACGTAGAATCCACTCGTGGGTTTTTTGAGTTTAAGGGCTAGGGCACGTTGACTGGCTTTCAGTATGGGAGGCAGTGCGAGGGTGGGCAAAGCACGAGCGATGTTGCATTGCGCCCGTCGACCGCGCTTGTCCCGACATCTGGGCGAACGGTAACGTTCTGCTCGACGGCTGCCGCCTCGGTCCGATCGCAGCGAGCTCCCAACTGGCAAAGTGTCGTTGGCCTCGTGCCGATCGCCTGCTTTATCATGGGGAAAAGTGAGTGGCAATGGCACTGTGCCATCATCACCGCCACCACTCGAGACGAGAGTCGGTTTTCTCTGTTTGAGGAGGAAGTGGCAAAGGTGTCGAGACGGAGACCGTGACGCGGTTGAGTTTAGCATGGCCGACCCGCGCACGTGGGCTTCCTTCAAGGTTGTTGGCAGTCAGCAACGCGCTCCAAAAAGGATCACTTGCAGACATGGATACAGTACATGCGCTGAGGCCGCAATGTGACGTTCAATGTACATTCTACCGGTATTCGCATCGAAGGTGTTGAATGTGTTCCTGCAACCCAACTCGGCTACTGACCTCGTGGGTTGTCACCTTCAGCGCACAAGCTGAACGTGAAAGCCTCCACCTGGATAAATGGTTGTTGCTAGATCGAGATGCATGCTTCTCGCAGATGTATTGCTGTCGTGCAGCGATACATCATCCTGTCACAGCTTTTCAAGATTATCCTCAGCGGAGCGGCTGGTATGTCTTGGTGGCCGGCATCGTTTGCTATAGGCATAGCAAGCAACACCTTGGTCCTCAGTCTGCCAGAACGATGGTACCAACCGAGCCCCACTGGACGTCGAATTTCTGAGATTCTTGCCCCGATTGATGATGGCGCACTCTCTAATCTTCGACGACCTGCGAATCGTGACCTTAGCAAAGGCGGCGACCGCACACTGTGCAGTGCACACCAAGAGCTCTCGAAAAAAAACTGTGGTGATCTGCTCGGCGCTACGGGATCTTCGTCTGTCCAGTTGCCGACTTGCGACTAGCTCATGTAACCTTCCGCCGTTTTGTTGCCGGGGCTTATCTGAATGGAGACCCCAACTTGCAAGCTTTCCTCTGACGCTGCATCGCCATGGAGTTGAGTGTCAGTCAGCTCTTGTATTACTATATGCGCGTATCCGAGAGGCAAAAAGTCACGTGTAGTGACGAGGCTTCGTCCGGACGAAATTGCCTCGATGATACTGTGACGAATCGATCGAGCCTTCATCTCCTTCTCGATTATCACCAGATGAGATTCATGGACAGGCAGGCTCTCCCTCCCCATCAAGAACATGGAGCCCTAGGAATGTTCATACATGTAGTTAACTTTGTCGGACCCCCGACTGGACCTTCACTGAACCCCACTTCCGAACCCGACAACGGGTTATCGTGCAGCTTGGAGGGCATTGTCATTCTTCAGGAGATTCTCAAAAAAATTTAACACGGGTAGCTCATTCTCCTCCCTCTTCTGCCTGTTTTCCGACTTCTCCATGCCAACATGCAGTCCGACAACGTCAAGCCCATTGTCACGTGGTTGAAGTTTGTATACATCTCGTATACATTTCCAACCGGATATCCTCCCGTCCGTATACTCGCTCCATGATGTGGTGCACACCGCCCAATAATGAGCTATTTTTCGCCTTGAGTTAATTTCAAGCTAAAGCCGCTCCGAGCCGAGGAGCTATTCGGGGTCTCTGGGCATTCCCGCACTGCGTCGCTGCCTCTTGTCACCATGGAGGGCGGCGTCTGGGCCTTCTACTACCTGCAGGGCGAGGACGGAGAGGACCGCTCGCACCCGAACGCCTTCCGACTCGCCGGTGTGGCCCCCGGCGCCGACGTGACGCTCGCGGACGTGCTGCAGAGCTTCCCGTTGCGCCACCCAGCGGCCTTCCACTTCCGTTTCCGGCTCAACAGCAGCAAGGGCGGCACCTTCTACTGGCTGGACGTGACGCAGCCCAAGCAGAAGGTGCCGGTGGTCGGCGGGCGCGTCATCATGAAGCTGCTGCGGCTCGAGCGGCCCCAGAAGCCCGGGCTGGTCTTCCGTCGCCGCCCTGTGCTCAAGTGGAAGAACGGCAGCCAACCGCCCAAGCGCCAGAGTAGTGGCACCAATTTAGGGGACAGTGCCAGCAGCGTGCAGTCCGCTAAGGCGGTGCAGCCGCTGGCTGAAGAGGGCCACATGCACCGATCCTCGTCATCGCCCACGTTCGAGCAGGGTCGACCGGTGAAATACTCGGACAGAGCGCCCGGTAGTGGCCCGGAGGTCCGGCATAGCAACTCGTCGTCGTCTAGTGGAGAGAAGTCGAGCTCGAGGAATGGGTCGGGGTCCAAGAAGGCGGACGCAGAGGTGCTTGAGGACTTTTTGTCGGGAGGACAAACGTCTCCTGATGGGACGACTGCTGCTCCGGTTAGGAAGGATGTGAACCTCATGAGCGACAGCGGCTGGAATGACGCACCAGCTACTCCTGCGCAGCCAGCTAATCCCGGATCGGACTTTTTGAACGCCATGGACCCGCTGGCAGCTCGTGCTGCGCCGGCTGCGCAGATTTCTCCGTCGAAGAGCGTGCAGAGGGATCCGCCCAAGTTTGATGATGATAACGGACAGACGGTGGGGCCGGTGACGATGGCGGAGATGCAGGCGCACTCCAAGTCCACATCAGACGGATCGAACGTGTACAACCCGAACCTGGTGGACAAGTCGACGAAGAGCGAGGACGTGCGTCGTGCCATGGAGGAGCGCGAGCGGCAAGTGCAGCGCGACGTAGAGAAAGCCCGCGATGGTTTGCGTAAGCGTGAAGAAGCGGTTCGCAACATGTCAGCGATGAAGGATAGTGCCAACGCGGTTCTTGGACCGAAGCTCAAGGCCTGGGCAGAAGACAATGGCCGCGTCAAGAATATTCGTACGCTGCTGTCAACAATGCATCAGGTTATGTGGGAAGCCTCCAAGTGGTCTGAAGTGAACATGGGCAAGCTCATTCAGCCTAACGATGTAAAGAAACACTACCGCAAGGCCATGATCGTCGTGCATCCGGACAAGTCAGGTGGACGCAATGCTGAGCAGCTGCTGATTGCAGAGCGCGTCTTCGCGGCGCTCAACACTGCGTGGGACGATTTCCAGAAAGCCAATCCATGCTAGAACCTGACCGCAGAAGCAAGAGCTCGACAAGCAGCAACGCGAGATGTTGGAGGGCAGCACTCGCTTGCAGCTGGATACAAGTACACGACAATCCAATCAATACAAATGCACGTTCAGATATAGAGGCACGCGAAGCCTGTCTTGGTTCTTCTCATTCGTATGTCTGCGGTGAAAGAGGATGCAGCTTATCACTCCTCGTCTGCACCTTCAAAGAGGTGGAAACGAGGGCCCCTCGCCACTCAGAAGCACGGCTCGAACGCCAAACGCTCGGCGGCTGGCTGTAGCGGTCTCGGCTTCGCCCTGAGGCCTCCTGGGTAGGAAGTAGGCGTCTACATCTTCTTGATCACGGCGTGTTTCCGCCAGTACTCCACCGCCTTCATGTACTCGTCCTTGTCGATGGGCACACCAGAGCCGCCTTGCTCCTTGCCGACGGCATTCCGCATCATGGTGATGGGCTTCATGGGCAGCTCGTAGTCAACGTCCTGCGCCTTAATGGACACGATTCCCCACGGGGCGTCGTGGTGCTCCGGGTTGGCCGGCACGTCCACGGCCTCGTTCTCGTTGACGATCTGCTCGCGACTGTACAGAATGATGTCCAGGTACTCGGCCACCTTGGGGGTCACGCTGTGGCTCGGGAACCAGCGGCCCAGCCTGCAATAATGGCAATAGAAGTATACAATAATCAGCATTCATGCAATAATTGTAAAACAATTTAAGATAAATGTAGACGTACACAGGTAGCTCGTACTCCGTACGAGCTTCGTAATCCGACATGAGCAGGTGCTCGTTGGCTTGCGTAATCGGCACCATGTTAAGGCGTGCGCCGGCGAAGTTTTTGACGAAAAGGTGCTTGCAGAACGGGGCGTATCTGCAGGTTAGACACATCCAACCGTCAGTTAGGCTAATCCTAAAGCGACAGGGCCATTTTTTTGCCAATTTGCGTACCCATCCACCAGCTTCTTGTCGTTGGCCTCGTACATCTCGTTGATCTTCTTGACGAAATCTTTCTGGTCGAAGCTCAGCTGCGTGCCCGAGTACGTTTTGTCGTCGAACTGGCGTTTGGCAAACCCATCTAAAACGTATCAGGTTAAGTTAGCCTAACCGACGTTTCACTTGTTTTCACTATGCCTCAATGTGCAAATTCTCTAAACGTTCTGGCCGCTCACCCAGCACGATGTCGCCGTGCTCTGAGAGCTGCGAGGCCTCCTCGACCGCCTTCTCCGCCTTGGCACTGGGTCCTCCGAGCATACTGGTCAGGGTTCGGGTCTGGAAGCTACGGGTGACCGCCGCAGTGGTCCGCAGGCGCGCGAGCAGCATGGTTAGGTAGGCTTAAGCGGTTTAGGTAGGCTTAAGCAGCAGAGGCAGACCTTGCTGTGTTTTCAGTTTGGAGATCTCCAAAAGTGAGCGAGTTATTTTTTTAACGAACGTCTCAGAATCTGTGGCTGGGCGACAGGGAGTGCGCAACCCCTGGCGGAAGCGATTGGATAGCCCAAGATATCGTGTTTCGAAGGGTTCTACGCACTGTGTCTACTCGCTTAATTCCACATGCGACGCGACAGTCTCTTTTCATTTGGGTTTACATTCAACTTAATCAGGAGAGTGTCAACCTGACGCGCCGGCCGTGGCCGCTGTCGTGGCCCCAACCGCCAAGGCTGCTTCAACGAGCCGCATCATGCGCTCCAATTGCTGCTGCTGCAGTCGAAATTGCGCTTCCAAGCGACGCTATACAAATAAAAGTCAAATGACAATGACACACACATTAGCGTTAGTAAAGTAAAGGACGCGTTGAGGTATTGCAGCACCATTAATGTGATCATGCACATTGCACATTGCACATACCTGTCCGGCCATGACGGTCTCCACTTTCTGGTGCAGCGCCTCCATTCGCAATGCTGTCGCCACTCGAGGCGTCGAGCTGTTGGACGTGGGCGAGTCGGACGTGTGCACTGCTGGAGCTTCTTCATCTTCCTCCACGGCCTCGTACTGCGGTCCAACATGTTTGTGCAGCTCATGCGGCTGCTCGTCATCGCTATAGCTGCCAACAAAGCGCGGATTGCTGCTGGTGATCGAGCTGCCCCGCCCCATGGCCAGACTGAACGCCTCGGCCTCCTCCTCGCGCTGCTTCTCCAGCATCACCTCAATGAAGCCGCTGCCCAGCACGGCGCCCGGGATCGTGAACAGCACAATCCCCCAGAGCGCAAGGCTGGCACCCAGCAGGCGACCGAACCCTGTGACGGGCACCACGTCGCCGTAGCCCAGAGACGTGATCGTCTCGACGGCCCACCACGCGCACACGCCAAAGTTGGCGAACTGCGTGGGCTGCGCCGCGTGCTCCAGGAAGAAAATCATGAGCGACGCCGTGAGCACCACCACGGCCGTGAGGTACGTCACCACCAGGAATTCCTCCTTCTTGCGCGCGAAGATCACGCGCAGGTTCTTCATCGCATTGTACATGCGCTCCAGTCGCAGGAACGACACGATCCGAAGCAGTCGCAGGCTGCGTAGCGTCAATCCGCCATGGTATGGGGCGTGAGCACTGCGTCGAATCAAGCATTAAAGCAGAGGTCAGCCATGACAAGGACACGCTTCAAAGCAGCTAACGACTTGCTGGACGTACTCCAACTCAATGCTGAGCTCCAAGTAGAATGGCACCAACGCCATCAGGTCAATTAGCGACAGCGGTCGAGTCATCCATTTTATCCTTGCAAGGTGACCAAACACACAGCACGACCGTTAGCACCACCGATATCACTCGAATTCACCTCCAGCCAGCCCTACCGTCCTTTGACAGCACCATTGCTGAACCTGTCGTCCTCCACACACGACCACAGTCGCAGAGCATATTCAATGGTGAAGATGATGGTCGACACCAACAGGAACGTCTCGGACCAGTTGGTGACCACAGCCGCCTGTCCTGACGACGAAGCGTCCGCAGTGGACTGCACCATCACCGACGAGTCCGAGATGGCCACCACCACGTTCATCAAAATGAGCGTCAGCACACTCAGCTCCACCACATAGGACGCGAACGCCAGGCCGGAACGGTGCTGCACCGACGAGCGGAATCGCAGCACGGCCCAGACGTCCTGGCGCACACTCGAGTGTCGGTGGTGCACGTAGTGGCGACGCCATTTAGACGGCGAAGGTGTACACAGCAACGTCGAGTGCTCCGTGTACGAGCGACCACGCTGCGACCCATGCGGCGTCTTCATCGAGCAGATAGATCAACTTCAGTGAGATGATCCCGTTGTTCGTCTGAGAACCGGCGGCGGGTTTTATGTGAGACTCGTCGACGTTCCGACTCTACGATTGAAGGAGTCGGAAAAAGTATCCAAGCGAGGCGAACACGCTGTTGACGCATGGCTTGTTCATCAAATGTCATTTACTCTTTGGTAAGCATGCACAGTGAGTAAGTTTTTCGTTAGACTACCGGTAACTACATGTAGCTAAGCGACCGGCGTGTTTGTTCGCAGTCGCTCACATCCGTCACCCTGAAGCGTAGACCTTCGTGTCGAGGATACCGTTCGCATCGTTGGCGCATGAGTTGCCCATAGCTTGGGATGCAGATACATAAAGTTTCGTTCCTGTCGTGGCACAGATCTTCGAGTCCGTAAATGTCATGATTGTCGTCGAGCCATCCGCCAGTCTGGTTGCCTTGTAGCTCGACGTCGTGCCCATCGTGTGGCACGTGTCATCGGTCAAATACGTTGTGATGCCAGCCAGCTCTGTGCCCGAGCAGCTTTTCCCGGTATTGTATCTCTCCACCGTAATGAACGGACTCGTGCCGAAGGTGTTTGCCATGTCACTCCGGTACGTCGACACGGAACTGCAAGCGATGCCAGTGAATGGCGTAGCTGCGCCAGTGCAAGCAGAAGTCGCTGTACAAACACCAGTAACTACGGATGCCACGACTTGCATCGGCACCACCGGTGGTGTACACGAACCCATATTCGAGTCGTAGCTCATTAGCAATTTCAGGTTTACCGGAGTTGCTCCGCTGCCATAGACTCTCGTGTCTGTAATACCTGTGTGCCCCATAACACACGAGTTTCCCGAAGCTTGAGATGCAGTCACTTCAAACGCCATTGAACTCGTGCCAACACAGTCTGCAGTAGCGTACGTCTCGACCACCGCTGAGCCATCTGCGGCTCTCGTGGCCTCGTAACTCGACGCCGCGCTCGTCTTATGACAGTTGCCGTCAGCGAAATACACAGTGAGTTCGGCCAGTTTCGTCGCCGAGCAATTTGCCCCTGCAGTGTACTTCTCCACCATCAGATACGGATTCATGCCGAATGCATTTGCAATATCCGCCTTGTACGTCGTAGATGTGCTGCAAGCTGTACCGCTGTACAGATCAGATAAAACGATGCATGAGCTTGATGGCATGCACACATCTACTATCCTTGCTTTCAGTTGAATCGGTGCACTTCCTTCTGTCAATATGCAGAAATTCGCATCAGTTGCGAAGAGCGCCGTGGACTCCAAGATGAACGAAGTTGTTTCGCTGTCGAGTGCGGGCGTCTCTCCATAACCGTAGATCTTTAAGTCCTGAATGCCCATAGCATCAGTGGCGCATGAG
Source organism: Phytophthora constricta (assembly GCA_011947335.1). Classification (NCBI taxonomy): domain Eukaryota; phylum Oomycota; class Peronosporomycetes; order Peronosporales; family Peronosporaceae; genus Phytophthora; species Phytophthora constricta. Next base: position 60,358 of record JAAVTI010001076.1, on the reverse strand, counting down.
TTGCCTGTAGCTTGGGATGCAGATACTGTCAAAGTCCACCCAGTTGTACTACAGGTCATATCCCAGTACGCATTGATCGTTGCTGAGCCGTCTGTCGCTCTCGTCGCCTTATAGCTAGACATTGAGCCCGTTGCGTGGCATTTTCCATCGGCTAAGTACGTCGTGATAGTTGTCAATTGTTTTGGGTCGCAGCTCATTCCTGCGACGTATTTTTCCACAATTACGTACGGGTTTGAGCCAAACGCTAACGCCATGTCGGATTTGTAAGCTGAAGTAGAACTGCACGCGATACTCTGGTATGGTGATGTCGTACCAGCACAGGCAGTAGTTTCTACGCAAGTATTTAATGGCACCACGGATGTCATCACTTGGGTCGGTATAGCGGGTGATCTGCAGCCAAACGTGCTCATGTCGTAATTCATAGTCAATAATAAGTACAATGTGGTACTACCGGGCGTCAATGCTGCTCCATTGCTGTAGATCTTCACATCAAAAATACCATCGGTACCAGGGGTGCACGAGTTGTCCGTAGTCTGAGCTGCGCTCGAATCCAATACTTTCCAGGCCCCACTGCTACAAAATGAATCCGTGTACGCACTAATCGTTGCCGAGCCATTTGCTGCTCTCATTGCTCTGTAACTTTTCATCGCGCCAGTTTGGTGGCATTGACCGTCTGCAAGATACGTCGTGATGCCTAACAACTGTGCTGCAGCGCAATTCTTCCCAACAACGTATTTCTCCATAATAACGTACGGGTTTGACCCAAGTGTGGCTGCCACATCGGACTTGAACGTTGACGTAGAACTACAAGCAGTGCGGAAGTTCCCCAAGCTGCTGTATGCAGTTGGTGTTTTGCATGTATCCACGCTCAAAACGGTCGTTGATATTTTCGTAGGCAGCATCGACGACATCAACTTATCCATGTGCGTATCGTAGGTTATTGTCGATGTTAAGTAAAGGGAGACACTCCATCGCCATACATTTTCGTGGCAGGGTCATCGATAGTGCCACCATTACACCAGTTGTCCGCGGCCTGATCGGCTGCTACCGTGAAAATCGTTGGGGTGCCGATGCAACGCGTTGAGTTCGCATAGAGCATGACTGTGGCTGCACCATCTTCCCTGCGAGAGGCTCTAAAGCTTGTCGTTGGGCTCGACTTGTGGCATTTGGCGTCGGCTAAGTATGCCGCAGTGCTCAAGAGCATTGACTCATCACAATATTTTCCGTAGGGAAATTTCTCCACGATGACATAAGGGTTAGATCCGAAAGCGGTCACCGCATGCTGTCGGTTCGCCAATGGTGTAGTGCATGCTGTACTTTCGTACGTTTTTCGGAGCGGCGGCAACTAGTGGACGATACACAATTGTCCCCGGTGAGCAGACTTGTTACAAGTTTCATGGGTAGTGCCGGTAATGGACAGTCGCCTAAGCTCGTGTCATTGGTCACAGACGATGACAAGAAAAGCGGAGACGTTGCAATACTGGAAGAAGATGTCACGCCATGAATGGATATCTTTTTGTCCTGGATACCGGTGCTACCACCAACACACGAGTTGCCCACAACCTGAGCGGCTGTCCCACTCAGCGTCCACCCAGCACTGCTGCACGTCGAGTCCGTGTACATATCAATATCCACCGAGCCATCCATTGCACTCGTAGCTGTGTAACTCGCCGCCGCACCTGTTTTGTGGCACTTGCCATCAGCCAGATATGTCTTGATACTGATTAATTCTGTCGATTCGCAGCTCTTCCCAGCACCGTACGTTTCAACAACCACGTACGGGTTTGAACCAAATGCCACTGCCATATCTGTCTTGTACGTTGCCGTAGAACTACACGAGGAACCAATGAAAGGTGCTTCTGAGCCAGTGCAATCCGTAGTCGCGGTACAAATAGTATCTGTGGACAGAACCGTCGACGAGACTTGCGTCGGAACTGCTGGTGGCGATACGCAGGCATTCTCATTTGTGTCATAAAACATCGTCGATGATAAGTATAACGTCGCGCTACCCGTTGAAGACGTGATTCCACTGCCATAGATCTTCATGTCAGCAATACCCGTAGCACGGCCGCACGAATTACCTGCTGCCTGAGACGCAGTTACCATTATGGGCACTGAAGCTCCAGAGCAATCTATGGTAAAATACGGCTTGATAATCGCTGAGCCATCTGCAGCTCTTGTGGCTATATAGCTCGCCGACCCGCTTGTTTTGTGGCACTTGCCATCAGCCAGGTATGTCTTGATACTCGACAAGGCAGTCGTCGCGCAACTTTCCCCAGCAGCGTACTGCTCCACAACTACATATGGACTTGATCCAAAGAGATTGGTCAGGAACGTCGTCAGGAAATCGCCATTAGCGGAGCCATCCGTAGACGAGCAGCCAACGGCCTGATACAATAAGTCGGAGGTTAATGCACATGCTGTAACAGGCGTGCATGCACCGGATTCAACAGGAATCGCTGTCACTTGCACCGGTGTCCCAGTCGTGGTGCATCCGCTTATATCTTCATAAACTGATGTTGCAATCAAGTCAACTAGTGCTGCTTGTACCGTGCAGACAGCTACTAAAGCAAAAACAGCTACAGCCAAGCCACGGAACTTGAAGAGCCCCATGTCGCTCGCGACCCAGCTTGGTCAGTTTAAACCCTTGTTGGAACCTTGATCGGGACTTGGACGATTCGGGAGTGAGAGAGGACCGCTCATTTTGAACGTGTCTTTTCAATCGAGATCCTGCCTCGTGCCGACTCTCCAGACTGATCTTGGATCTTTGCTGCAGCTCGTGCCATGCCACTTGACACTGTGAGGTCGGCTTTACAGCTTGTTCAATACCCACACTAGCTATACCCTTTCGTCAAATGCAAGCTCAGAATGTCAACACCGGTGCCATAACGCGCGATGCAGTCCTTGCATTTTAATCATCCGCAGCAGTAGCAAATATTTTCAGGCGATCCAGCGCCAAACGTTGAATCTTACAAGGAGTTCTATGAACTCCATGTGAGTTTGTATGCCCAGTAGATTGTTTCGTGTTGAAGAATGGTATACCCTGCGGCTGCACGCACAACATTGTTTCAATGACAACTGCGAAAATGCAGGACGCTTCCTCGCAGAAAAGATGGAGTCATGCATTCATCATGTAGAGGCACTTAAATTCACCCATTCTTCCAGCCAAGCAGCAAGCGTTTTTGTTTTGTGTCACATCTGTCCTTTCGAGACGTAGATCCTCACGTTGTGAATACCGTTAGCATCGTTGGTACAGGAGTTCCTCGCTATCTGGGCTGCGGTCATATCCTGGGTTGTTGCCGTGCCGGTGCAGTCACTGGTTGCATACGTATTTATCTTAACTGAGCCATCGACAATTGTGGGGTCGAAGCTGTCCATCATCCCTTTGTGGCACTTACCGTCCGCCAGGAATATCGTGACGCCCGACAGGGCTGATGCTGCACAATTCTTCCAGGCTTTGTAAGTCTTCATCATCACGTACGGATTCGAGCCGAACGCGGCAGCAATATCCGCGCTGTATGTTGAAAAGACACTGCACGCATAGCGAACTGGCCAAGCTCCTTCACACGCAGTTGTTGCCGTGCAAGTTTTACCCACACCCAACACATTTGTCACGACGGCAGTCGGTGCTGCTAGCGACTCACAGTCACTTGAGGTTTCGTAGGCTATTGTCGACGACAAGAACAATGTGGGGGTCTCTCCACGGCCATAAATCTTCGTGTCCTGGACACACGAGTTCCCCATAGCTTGAAACGCAGTCACTGTCAGTTGCATCTCGGGAACCTCACACCACGAGTCCGTGTAAAGCTGTACTGTCGCCGAGCCATCCGCCATGCGAATAGCCACAAAGCTTGACGATGCGACCGTCGTGTGGCACAGGCCGTCGGCGAGGTATGCCGAGATGACCGACAGCTCTGCCACCGCGCAGCCTTGTCCGGCATTGTAGCTCTCCACAACTACAAACGGGCTCTGCTTGGAAACAATCGGTAGGAACATCACCAGGAAGTCTGCTGTGTCTTGTGAGAGGCGTGCAACCACCGGTTGTAGGCGTCGCTGTAAGTTGCACCGGTGCTCCAGCCGTGGTGTCCAAGCAGTCGCTCTCCTTTTCATAAACAGCGACGGTAAGCAACGGAACGACGTCTGCTTGGGCTGAGCAAGCAGCAGCTAAAGCAAAAGCAGCGATAACCACGCAGCGAAGTTCAAGACGTCCCATTTTGAAGATTTGGATTGTTTGGAGCTTGGACGATCGAGGAATGAGGAAAGCCTCGACTCACGGGGAATGCGAGATCCAACTCCGCTGGAATAGCCACTTTGGATGGTTTGGTAGCCATGCTTCGAGTTCGTTTCAACGTTTCGCAGCCTTTCCAGAGATCGCAATCGTCTTGGACTTCACGTTTGGTCAAATAGTTCAGCTAAACATCTCGTTCGTATGACATCGAGTTGAGCTCTTTATAGCAGTTCTTGCTCCAAAATGGCGTCGAGACCGACTTCGATTGCAAAATGATGAACTATAGTATGTGTGCGGGAGACCATAAGTTAACTCTTTACGGGCGATCCGACGACGAAGCAAGCTCAGGTCGAGTGAGCCTAATCGCTGCATGGGTGCTGGAGGGGTGGACATGCGAATGTATCAGTTGAAGGTGTTGAAGGTATTGAATAGAGAGCCTTGAGGCTGCTTAATTGGTTGCCGTTGGTGGTTGACAAATGCATGTATTCATTTTTGGAGCAAGTAGTTTTAGTTTTCCGAGCCATTCCGGCTACCCCGGTCTGCCTTCAAACAAAGCTCTCGGTGGAGTGGAGTGCGCACTCCTAGAACGTCTCCCAGCTGGCGGATGCCGTGCTATTCAACATACATAATGCGCACAATTAACTGAGATAGTGATACCACTAGAATTGGTGCGATATGGCACGTACGTGGAGCTGGAGAACCCTAGGAGGTCCGCTTCGCCAGTGCTAGCCACCTTCTTCGGTGAGGTCGACGACGCAAACTGGTCTCGGTCTCCATCCTCGTCGTCGTCGTCCTTCTCGGCGTCCTTGTTCTTGCGCGTGTTGAGTTTGATCCGGATCGTTTGGCCTTCCTTCAGGGAATAGTCCACAGGAGCAGCGGAAACTGGACTCTGAAGTTGCGTCTTCTCACGGGTTAGCTCCCTGCGCAACAAACAAGTTAGGTCCTTGTCAAACCAAACGACAGAGGAAAATCAAACGACAACGAACTTGTTGAAATCATCGATAGCCACGTTGAAGTCGAACGCATCGCTGCGGTTGTTGAAAGCGATGCCAATGAATGCGTGACGACCTGGAAAGGATTGAACTCTGGTTACACGACATGACAAACGCATACACAGCTTCAACGTGCTTCGATTGCGTACCAGACGCGCGGTCAACGGCGCGCAGGACAAAGTACCGACTGCTGTCCACCACTGCAGACCAACATCTCGTAAGAACCTGCACCCTTGCAATCACACCATGAGTGTCGACGTACCCTTCTGGATAGCTGGCGGTCCACCAGCCTTGATCGGACACGCCGCAAATAGTGCGCCTGTGTTGGGGTCCTTGAGCTCAATCACGGCGTCTTCGCCGACCGAGGAGACCTGCAGTCGACCAGTCCACGCCGGGGTACTCGGCCACGAGTCCGCCCTGGCAAATTGCAATTGCTCTCAGTCAGCAACACCTCCACATGCTTTTGACTTTAAACCGCTGCGAGACTCCCCACCTGTGGCCAGCAGCCGATGTCTGCGGCGGGATCTGAAAGACAAACACCTGGTTGATCGTCGCCAGCACGCGCTGCACTTCTGTCTCGACCACGTACGTGATCCCACCGGAATAAGATACTTTTGCTAGTCGATCCTCACTTTAGCTAACGAATTCTTCCGAACGTACCGACTTCGGCCATGATGGAGTTCGCTAGCGTGCGCTACGTGCAAAGAGAGTTGAGTGCGCTTCAATCGAGTGTATTTTGCTATCTGCAGGCCCCTTGGCGGTGGGCTCCTATCCGTTACGTGCCATTTGCGTCTCTTGACAGCGAGCAGCTAAATGTAGCCATGCCGTTCGACTTCTACGTAAGGAGTCAGTTGCAGTCCTTCCCCATCCTCCTTTCATTACATTCCTCAAGTCACGAGATTGCAAGATCACCGCAACTGCAGAGATTCAGTCGCAAACGTTAGTTTAGTGGGTCAGAACCTCGAACAAAGCATACTCCATGCTTTATCCGCCTATTTGGGACAGATACGGCGCGCACTTCTGTGCACGACTCGACGCGCGCCGATGAGTGAGGAGCAGCCAAGCAGCCTCGTTCTGACTGGAGCTCTGCGCTCATTCCATAATCGTATCGAAAGAGAAGCGGACTACCGGTAGTTGGACTCCAAGCACCAAAAGTATTCGTAAGTAGGCGGCCTCCCCTACAAGAACATGCCTATTCTCCACACACACACACGCACACTCTTAGTCGTGTTAAATATCCTGGTACCAGTATCTTAAACGCTGACGTGTCGCTCTCTCTGCTCGTGTTTGTCCCGTTTCGGCGGTCCTGCGATCCTGTTAGGCCATGTCCATGGCTACTCGTCTCCGCTACTTCATCAACAGCCCCACGGGCCCCAAGACCACGCACTTCTGGGGCCCCGTGGCCAACTGGGGCTTCGTGCTCGCCGTACGTCCATCTGCAGGCTTTAAAGAGGCCTCCCCCAGCTCCAGGAGAGCTGGGGCCTTGTTTGACGCATTCGCTGACTGGTGTGTTGATATCTGGTGCTGCAGGCCATGGCTGACATGCGGAAGCCTGCAGATGTGATCTCCATCAACATGACGTCGGGTGCGTGAAGCTGCGGGCTGCTACTTGCTACTGGTGAAGAGAGTTGTGCTAATGGGTGGTGGCTCTTGTGGGTGTGGCTGCTGAGCAGCTCTGTCGGTCTACAGTCTCATCTTTATGCGGTTCGCGTGGATGGTCAAGCCTCGCAACCACCTGCTGCTGCTGTGCCACGCCTCCAACGAGGCGGCGCAGCTGTACCAGCTGCAGCGCGGCCTCCGCTTCCAGGCAAGCAAGAAAGCGGCGGAGAAGAAGTAAGCGGAGCAACCGCACAGCTCGGCTCTCTTTCTTACTCAGTGCGGGACGCGCCCACCAATCGACTTTTTCTCGGGTGGGATTTGAACCTCTCTTTTCATTTTTCTGCGTCAAACGAGAGCACGCTCAAGCTTCAGTAGACCTGCGTGTGTCGTCCTGGTAATAGAGAAGAGATATGAACTTAAGGCTTAACGACTCGTCGCGTTCGCTTCTCCAATTGCTTGGCAGTTCCTACATGCGAAAGACGCCGAACTTGGTCTCCTTGGGCTCCTCGTTCAACACAGCGCTCAAGCTCAATCCAAGCACCTTGCGCGTGTCCTTGGGGTCGATGATGCCGTCATCCCAGAGGCGAGCCGTCGAGTAGTACGCTGAACTCTCATGCTCGTACTTGTCCAGGATCGGCTTCTTGAAGGCGGCTTCCTCCTCAGCGGACCATTCCTCGTTGCGGCGCTCATAGTTGTCACGCTGCACTTGCGCCAGCACGCCTGCAGCCTGCTCGCCGCCCATGACGGAAATGCGCGCGTTCGGCCACATGTACAGGAAGCGAGGCGAGAATGCTCGTCCGCACATGCCGTAGTTGCCGGCGCCGTAAGAGCCACCGATGATGCACGTGATCTTAGGCACCTTCGCATTGGAGACCGCCATGACCATCTTGGCTCCGTCCTTGGCAATGCCGCCGTGCTCGGCCTTCTTGCCCACCATGAAGCCCGTGATGTTCTGCAGGAAGAGCAGCGGAATGCCGCGCTGGCTGCAGAGCTCAATGAAGTGCGCCGCCTTCACGGACGACTCCGAAAACAGGATGCCGTTGTTGGCCACGATACCCACGGGGTTTCCATATAGCCGCGCAAAGCCTGTGACGATTGTGGGCCCATATTGCTGCTTGAACTCGTCGAAGCGACTGCCATCCACGATGCGCGCGATCACCTTGCGCACGTCGAAAGGCTTGCGCGCGTCCACGGGAATCACGCCGCCAAGCTCGTCTGGCGAAAAGAGTGGCTCTTCAATCGGGGTCTGCGTCACGGCGGGCTGCTTGCGGTAGTTCAAGTTCGAGATGATCCGCCGCGTGATCTCCAGCGCATGGGCGTCGTTGTTGGCGTAGTGGTCCGTGACGCCGGACGTGCGGCAGTGCACATCGGCGCCACCCAACTCCTCGGGCGTCACCACTTCTCCCGTCGCCGCCTTGACCAGCGGCGGGCCGCCTAGAAACACCGTGCCGTTGCCTTTAACGATCACACTCTCGTCCGACATGGCTGGCACGTAGGCCCCTCCAGCCGTGCAGCTGCCCATGACCACGGCGATCTGCGGGATGCCCATCGCCGACATGGTGGCTTGGTTGTAGAACTCCCTCCCAAAGTGCTCGCGATCCGGGAAGATGTCCGCCTGCAAGGGCAGGAAGGCGCCGCCCGAGTCCACCAGGTAGACGCACGGGAGTCGGTTCTCCTGCGCGATCTCCTGCGCCCGCAGATGCTTCTTCACCGTCATGGGGAAGTACGTGCCGCCCTTGACGGTCGCGTCATTGGCCAGCACCATGCACTCCACGCCGCTGATGCGGCCAATGCCCGTGACGATCCCCGCGCTCGGGACGTCCGTGCCGTACATGCCGTCGGCCGCCAGGGGCGACAGCTCCAGGAACGGGGAGCCCGCGTCCAGCAGCGAGTCCACGCGGTCCCTCACGGGCAGTTTGCCTCGGGCCTCGTGGCGCTCGCGGGCCTGCTGGCCGCCGCCCTGGCGCGCTCTGGCCACGCGCGTCCGCAGCTCGGCGGCCAGCTGGGCCATGTGCGTCTGGGACTCCTGGAACTGCGCGGACGTGGCGTGGAGCGCGCCGTCCAGCACGTTGGAGGGCGAGGAGAGCGCGCCCGCGTGGGACGCCAAGCAGCGACAGAGCGGCAGCGCGCGAGGCAGGAGACGGAGGCGCAGCATCGGGAAGGTCGGAAGCGGAAGTGTTGGGGCAGACGATAAGGCAGGCAGGTTGAAGTTCGCGGCTGATTACCGGTTATTCTAATTGAAGTTTTGACCAATGAGGGGGCGTCGGAAGATCGCCCACTCTTTGCAGATATTTTGCTCTCTGTTGCTCTCTATTTTAGAGTTCTAAAATTGAGTTGATTTCATCGTAAAACTTAGTTAAATATCTAAATTAGACTTCGAACAAAACAGGGCTGGGCACAAATCAAGCCAAGGCTGCGCGGAAGTCTTGTTTGCGTGTCGCGTCCTCAACTTAGACTTTTATGTGCCTATACGTCCCGTTTCGGCTCTCTCCGCTCGAAATTGCCCTTTCGGAAGGGCAATTCTGCGTTTGTATGCTGTAAGCGTCGATTTTAGCTGAAAGTCTATTATAGACCTCAGGACAAAAACAGGCACGCTACAGCTCAGTTTTAATGGTGGCTTGTGCCAAAATCGCTGCAATCGGCAATACCAATGCACGCACAGATAAGACACAAACCAGGCACTTCGGCAAAAGTTGTCGCCCAGGCGGCGACGTACTCCTTCTGTTCCGATGTTTAGAAGTTTCCACAGAGACGCTACGGGTGAGAGCATTTTCGGCGACCTCACCGTCCGGCACGGCTTTTGGTTGTCCCCCGCAAGTACACCGGTATTCACATATCAACACACATCCCGTCGTGAGGACGTCATTGCCACACCAGGAGCACAACTGCTCTGTCCTCACAACCCACACGACCTGGAGGGTCCACACACAGACTCCTGCCTGGCCTTTGCGGCACAATCCGCTGCCCCGAGCCCTCTGTTCGTCCTGCCAGCCACTTCGGTCTGTCTTCTCCCTAATGCCATTTTACCTGCTAGTCCTTACGTGCCTCTCTGTCTGTCTGCCTGTCTGCAGAGACGGCCCTTGCCACAGTACTCCACGCCCAGTAGGTGAAGCCGGCCTGTCACCGCAGTACTCACGTGTTTTCGTCCGTCAGTCCGTCAGTCGGTGAAGTCGGCCTGTCGCCACATTACTCCACGTGGTGGTCTCCCACAGATCGGTCAGTCAGTAGCAGTATGTAACGTCGACCCGCTTACAGGTGTATTGATAGCCCCTTAACTTGACCTCTACGCGTCCAAATGGAGATTGAGGACTAGCGCCGCTAGACTGCACGCTACAGAACCCTCCCGTTCCTATCAAGCCCCTTACTGTCTGCCTGTACTTAGTCCTGCATTAGCCTTCTCCTGGCTTCTTCGGAGCTGCTCACCTCGCTGCGCGTCTCCTTCTTGTCGCCTCCTGGCCTCCCGCTTGACCACGACGTCGCCTCTCCTGTCTTTGCCTTGAAATTGGCTCTCCCCGCCGAGTCCTCTTCCCGTGGATCTTCAAGCGCCGCCGCACCCTTCTGCAGCTTCAACGTTGGATCAGTCAGTACCAGGTGGCAGTAGCCGTTTGGGCCCCCTAGTGTGCTCTGCCGCCACCAAGTATCATGTCAGTAGTCACTGTCGTTCCCCGTAAGATCAATTGTCACTTGGGCGGGGGCCGTTAGGTGATGACCCTCCATTTTGTGACCTGCCCAAGTCACCCGTCCACAAGATCATTGAACGTGCACTGTTTGATTTTTGTACTTACACAGGAACGGAGAAAAACGCCATAACGCTACTAATCTCCAAGTTACGGGAGGCGATGTCGACGATGACTTGGCGTTCGTGTACGTTAGCGACTGTGAGGCGTCCAATGGGATGAGTATCCGGGAGAGGAGTCCGATAAGCTGGATGAATGCAGATGCAGCTGACAGTTCGTCGCGAAAAGCAGCAAAACGAGGTACTCCACACTCAGGGTTCGAAAATTGGGATAAAGTTTTATTGGGTTATGGGTTTTATGAAAGTCCCACCCACCCATTAAGCTTCATTTCGGGGTATATTGGGTTGTAGCCATCTCCCTTACACTACATATTTATATGAGGTGTCTTTGTCATACTTTGTGCAAGTTGTGGACACCACTGCCATTGATACAAAGGCCGTCTAGTATACAAACATCAAGGTTAAATCGTGACGTCATCGTCTAAAGAAAATCCCAGAACCTCGACCCACCGACCCGCTGATGCAGTACCACCCACCCAGTCAGATGTGAAAACACGGGTTTTGTCGAACCCTGTCCACACAAGAAAATATAGAGAAGACCAACGCTGATGCGAAAGGAAAAGGCTATTGTATAGTTTTTGTATGGACAAGCAAGTTCAAAACGAAATGCTGACGAAGCCCGACTCCATTAAGAAGTACTTGTAGGAATGACACTTTAGGACCTATTTTTGTTTTTGTTTCGTGGTCTATGACCACGAAACTAAAAAAATAACGTCGAGTTTTGAATCCGAGAAAACTTTTTCAATCGACCATATCTTGGGTTCTACTTCAGTTTTTAGCACACAAGGGCGCTATCGTATAGAGGAGACGCTCAGCTTTTCCATGATGTACCGCATTCCATTTTGAGGTTAAATCGTTATCGATCATTTCATTTTGAAAAAACTTAATATGAAGCGTTGTAGCTTGGTGTCTTAGCTTCATTTTGAGCTACCGCACGACCCAAGAGGACAGCGGCAACTGCGCTTGGAGCGCGATATCCCAACTGAACTTCAAAAATATTCAATTTCTGACTAGCGGCTACTATGACGTGGTTGTCAGCGTAATCTCTTTCTGGCGTCTGTTTTTTCAGTTCATACTGGAACCTTGTCAAGCCAAACATTGATTCGAATGATCAGGCAACCTTCAGGTCAGTTTGTGACACGTTTCTTCGGGGCTAGTTTGTGGCCTAAGGGGCTGATTGCTTCGTGGAACGCACGCACATCGATCGCACATTACTTCCTATTGCAAAGAGAGCATCATATTCAAAAGCAAACGGTTCGCACAAAACGATTGGATCTTCTCCTGAAAGCTGAGGTAAACAATCATAGATGGAGTCGCACCAAAAGCTATCGGATATTACGAGTACAAATTACTCCACAGCGGGATTGCCCCATCTAGAGAACTCTTTTGTCAGACGACGACGAGTCCGTCAGCTTGGTAGTAGCAGTAGGAGCAGTCGGAACTCACGGACAAGACGAAGTTGAGCACGAGCACCCTGATGAGGAGTGCCATAGGCGCGACCAACATCAGGCGTTTCGTGGTAAACAGCAAACATTGACGCCATACGGTCGTGAACTCTCTCGAGGTAGCACCGCTGCGCTTCAATGTGTGTGTCACGGCGGCTTTCTGCGATCTGGCGAAACGAAGTCAGTACTGCGAGTAGTTATCGCCACCGTCTTAACATTGTGGGTGCGCTCGAACGTGAACGTTCGTTAACACAACGCAGGGTATGGATCAGCATGTCGTAGTTTTGCTTGTCCCAACGATACTTGTCAGATGAGATTGCCCGCAGCGCGCAAAGGCGGCCAAAGCCGTTCTCGACAAGAACTCGGTCGTGGGCAAGGCGGTCGTTAGACTCAATTTGCTTCGATCGCTAGCGTCCGCAGAGGATGCTTCTTAGCATCCGAACACAAGAACGTGCTTCCTGGTGTGCATTATCGATCTGGCGAAGTGTTGCGATACCACGGGAGGAAGCCTGAGCTGCAATGGTCTGGTTGGGTGGCGTGGAAGAGCCGCTGCGTGCTCGGCTTTGGAAGGGTGCCATGGCGACTGCTCTGCTACAGAGAAAAATCGGAAGTGAATGCCATCGCGTTATTTTGCCGACTCTGTGATAGTTGGCTGGCGGCTGCGGAGAAGACTGAGGCATACGGTCTTCGCCGATCTTCATGCGGGTACCTGATCTTCAACTGTCTACGTAAGCATGTGACGTTCACTGAGGCTTACACTTTCAATCGTGTCCATCTCGTTGTAGGCACGACGTCCGAAAATAGTTGCAAACCGACGTGAAGGTCTAAAGGGGCATTTTGAAAACCGTGGCCATCTCCGATCGGGCACCATACAAATCATAAGTACGCGAGTATCCACAGTACCCATCAATGCCCGATATGCATCGTACGCATACACGATCAAGTTGTATACGCGCTCTGGTAAGCATTCCTGTTGCGGCGTACTAGTAGCATCTGGAGCCAAACGACTATCCTAGTCGGTGTTGTACGGGTTCAAATGCTCTTTGATGCAGATGTCGTAGCATTTCAAGCTACCAAGTGAGGTAAATGCATCGGTTCGATCTCGGGTCAAAGTGGGCACTCCAGGAGAATTTCAATGGAGCATTTCGTTTTTATGTACAAACTGCCCCATTTGTGCGTGCCTGCGAATTATACACAAAAAGCAACTATCTCATTACTTAGTTTGTATAGCCGATTGGGGTTGTGTTTAACACACCCAAAATGTTTGGAATTGATTTTCTTGAAAACAAGTTTTCTGCACAGATTTCGCTGGCTCAATTTTGAAGGGCCGTATCTCCACTGTAATAATATTGGTTAATACCGTTTTTGTTTTGAACAAATTATGAAGCCCCCTCAAGGGATGGGATCTCGGTAGCGCAGTTTGTGTGGTACTGTATTTTGAAGTGTGGTGAAATCCAGAGAGGGTTTATAGGGGATGTTATGGCCGACAAGCCCCGACATCTCCGACACCGAACTCCGAACTCCGATACTCCGATGAGCATTAACTTTCGCTTCAGTTCGAGATTTGTCGGAAGGAGCAGGTGATGAAGACAAACCAGTGTTTTAGCCAGAGGTGGAGAAGCTTATTCACGAGGCAATGAACAGGAAGAGCTTTCCACCAGTGATTCAATATCCAGAGGCAGCGCGTGGCGATTGTCTTCTCTCGTCCCTCATTGCCTGGCCGGTGATAGTGGGGGCCCAGAGTGTCAAAACCCATCCTAACAACCTTATTGTATCATGAATGGGTGCTCTTGCATACCCCGAGTGAAATAATACAACAGCGAACTGTGGAGGACGTGGAAACTAAGTATCGTCTTCTCTACATCAAGTACCACTGCACCGACGACAAGAAGGGCTGTTTCGCGACCGTATCCACAACGTGGGGTTCGCTTCCTAATGCATTTTCTTGTGATGACTAAGAAGTTTGAGCTCTCGAACACATTGATGGAACTTGTCCACGAAGGCACTGCAGCATCTGATGGATTATCAAGTACGATGGAGCACATTAAGTAGCGCCGTGAGAAGCGATACTACAAGCTACTTTGTCTACTTGTAGATCAAGTTGGACAGCTTCAGCTAGCTAATACATGATACTTAACTCCGACTCCTCCTACCGTCGGTCGGTACAGTGCAAGGCAGAAACCAGTTGGTATCGAGACGCCCTCGGCAGCTTGGCTGCAGTCTAGAAGTATTTACATCGCAATGCGCGAGCAGCTGATGAGCGCTGTAAAGTGAAAAGGGTGCTCCGTATCGACCACTCGGTAAGATTTTGTAAGAGGTTGAAGGTGTGACCTGCTGGAACTGGAAAACGAGAGAGAACGACAGATGCAAAAATGCTAATTCTGCTACAAAATGAAATTAGGAAGATCGTTGGTCGTAAACTCACCCGCTCCAAATATCACGATGAGACCCACGAGCTGCTGAAATTATGTCAGCGATACGTTCCCCAACAGTGATGTTTGTCGGTACCCACGGTACGACTCAGGTCTGAGTGATGGCACGAGGCAGTCCATCTTCAGTCACACGTGAGAAATCAGGCAGCTCGTAGACCGTCAACCTAAACATTCAATGTCATTCCTTATTTTGCTCACTTCACGACAATGATGACTCTGAGTGCTACATTGTCAGCGATAATGCAAATGTAGTTCGCAATTTAATGTTTGGAAGTTCTGTTGGAGTTCGTCAAGACCCGTTTCATGTCATGCAGCGCATACAGAAAAAATGAAGAACAAGGTAATAAAGAAAGCACTATCATAGGAGCGCCACGAAGCTCGTTACGATGTCGATGGGGTCCTGACGGCCGAAATCAAACCTGTTTGATGGGCGTACGAGTTAATATCTAAGGATGTGCTGCCACATGCAGACGACGGAGACTACAGCAACGAGGCAAGTCGTTTGAGCTTATCCACCTCATTGCATAACGTCGCAGAAGAAGAGACCCCGCAGTTCACCATGTTTCCATTGCCTGATCTGATGGCACTTCGCTTTGAGAGCGCACTTGAAGATGATGCTCCCACGGACATCGCATACACCGAAAAAGAGTGAGCTGGTATTATGAGCAGCAACTCTGCACAGATTCAACGAGGTGATCCTTTGTGGAGAATAACGTCTTCAAGGAGGGTGGTGGCAACTTGGTTCGTATCGTATCCACTAGTCAGCAAGAGGGTTTTCATTCTGCACTCAAGAAGATGCCAGCGAGATAGGTCTCGGCCGAGGTTGGCCTTCGAATTCTAGACATCTTCATCTTGCGACATATTCTGAAAGTTGGGTCCAGTTACGGTCGAACCCTCCTTTGCAGAATGCAGATATCCTTTTATTTACCGGACGGCAATCCTGTGTCGTGGAGTTGTTGCTGAGTCACCCCAGCTCGAGTTTGTCAGCCGATTAATGTCTACACCGCTTCGACGGCCGGCGTATCGACCAGTTACAGCACGTGACTTTGGATATGAGTAGTGGCGCCAAATGTTCGAAACGGCCCATATTGATACTTAAGCGCTGGACGCAAACCTGCATCACGCTCGTCAACACAGCTTCAGCATTCGAGAGCTTCTTGCTAAATAGATAACATTCACACGCACCGGCAAGCTCCAGAAGACCACTTTCTTCAACTTACTGTGCCTCACCGCACCGGACTACGAGTCCTGATCTGGTTTCTCTGTGGAGGAGTCTACGCTTCTCAAACGAGTGCGTCTTGAGCAAGAGAATGCGGGACACCGTTGGGCAAAATGTTCACTCGTAACCCAATCATGTACAATATCGTTGTCCCGTCGAACTTGTACCAGCACCTGAAGCTGAAGCGTCGGAGCTTCTCCATATTAGGAACCAACATTGATGGCCACCTAACGAAGACAACATAGACTTCAGCAGGCTCGGTAGCACGAAGGCTGTTCAATGGAAGAGCCACGCGAAATCCATACACCACTGGAGCAGGAGCTTTAAATTGAAATATTTCAGGCACTGCGAGAGTTGAAAGGAGTCCAAAAGCACAGACAGGTTTTCTGCATGGTGTACGACTTTGACATTTAGGTCTGTGCCGGTATCTATCCCAAAACAAAGACTGTCCTTCTCGCTAAATGGGATAACATGAAGCGTAAGTCCAGCAAGACCAAGCGTGTCATGAAAATCAAGATCCAATTATCTCCTGATAACCCACTTACGTTTGAAGCACGCTAGCACAACATTCAGCAAAAGTGTCGAAACTGAGCTCACGTCAGCGCAGCAGTAGCGTTCACAGTCTCAGTCGCAGTCACAGCAACCGTATCTACAGTTGCAGCATTAACAAGCTAGAGTGGGTTAGCAGCAGCAACATCACCACTGATACACACCCAATCGCCATTACGATGTCTGATATAAAAAATGACGTGTACTCTCTACCAGCGCTCAAGTAGTCTCGCCTTCGACGGGGGCACCTAGAACAATCACACCAGAGAATGTTAGTCTACTGCGCGTTCACACATACGACTCCGTGGTGGTAGGTTTTCACTGGTATTTCGGTGTGGTTTGTGGCCTAACCATCAATCAAGCCCGAATTTTTCCAAATACTTTCTCGCTTGACTTAAGAATTGTTTTTTCCTAGCCGAATGCCCTCAAACTAAGCGTGACAAAGCGTTCTGATCATTTTGAAGAGAAACTTTAATATCAAGATTGAAGCATATCGACCGCGTGAATGCTAGCTTCGGGGTAGCGCAGTTTACTCTGCACTTCAGTCTTGCTATTGCAGCGACCGTGGAAGCCACCCCACCCTAATCAAAAAGAAAAAAACTTTGCTGGCACGGTTACCGTCTAAGCGAGGCTCATATTCACCTGGACGGACCACTTCTTGCGGTTAACAGCGTAAAAATGCTCTCGCCCTTCATCGCCAGCACCGGTAAACGTTACTACTCTAATTGCGATGACGAGTGTACGCTTTTCCATAACTTTAACCGCACGCACGCACAAACAACGCTCGCGACATATGCAACCAGTACCTCCCCTTTTCACCCCTTCGGCTTACGATTCCCCACCACGTAACCTCGGAATAAGACTTAAGCTATTACAGTGCGTCCACATCTAGTGAAGCAGACAAGGTGAGCAGGTGAGTTACGGACGCTGTGGATTCGTGTGAACGCAGGATTCGGACAGACGAACTGCTTGTGACTGAAAGGACAAGACAGCTCGAGTCCGCATGGTTGAAACACTCAAAAGTGAATTTGGGATAGAAAAAGGTGGATGCAGCAGGAAGTTGAATTAGCGGGATGCAGAAGGCACCCCAAGAAGAAGAGCGAGCCAGGACCAAGTCTAACCTCTTAATGCCATTCACTTTCCATTTTACTCTCGACTGAGAACGTCTACCAACTCCAAGCTGCCCACAAGGCACAACCTTTATGAGCAACGATCAAATTGTAGCTCTCGGCACTATTTAGGACCCACACCTTGTACTGTGCAGCTGCACTTTCCAGTCGGCGCAGTCGTACTTAACGAATGTCTGGAAACTTATACTCCAGTCAAATAGATTGGATTTCCACTGAAACAAAACTCCTTGTTTAGGGAACCTTCAGAAATCATGCATATTTTCATTTATAAATGTCTTACTTAAAAATATATTGATTATTTGGTGTCCCCACTCACTCGCACCCACGTATTAATTCCTTTGGGGCTGTACGTGGCACTACCAGGAAAATTTTACTTATTAACATTTTTGATATTTCGCCTCTATGTTGTAGTCACGTGAAATGCAAAATTTGCATTTCCTTTGCCCATTCGTGTTCATCGCAGAAAATTCGAAGTTTGGAGCGAAGTTGAAAACTTTGTTGACGTCCCTCGCTGGCACCACGCGTCATAGCTTTAATACTGAATATTATAGTATCTTTTTAGTGTTGGTGTGGACACACCATGGATGTGAACACACCAAACACCAAATTTACCGTTCACTTTGCAATTGCTACAGAAGGTAGGGAGGAATCGCCGCTCTAGAAGAGAAGAGCAGCTCAGTAGCGATGGATGGTGAGTCCCAACGTCTTCTTGTGGATGGCCGCTGCGGCTGCTGCCTCCGCCTCTCCCTAAATATTTTTTCCTTTTGAAATCAATTCTAGTACTATGTAGTAGTAGATTTTTCGTGCTCGTGTAGTCCTGAATATAAGCCCGCGGTCTCCGCACACGGAGCTTAAACCGCAGGAAGCGGTGTTGTTTGGTGCTTATGCAACTTTGAGCAGAGAACTATATCCTCAAACCCTTAAGCCTTTAAGCGCAAGATCTCATATGTACCCTAGAAACCCTCTACCTCCCCCAAGGGGGATCATCTCGCTCGCTACGCTTCTCTTGGGTGTGTGCGGCAAGCATCTTACACGTTCGTCTAAATCGTAGAGTTTGAGCATTGCTAGCCTCACGATAGCTTAACACAACACAATCTGACGCTAGGGTATCAGCAACGCATTCTAGTAGCACTCATTCGGCAATGTTGTCTCGGAGCAAATATATGCAGCTTCTAACGACACGGAAAAATCTGTTTCCGAGCGCGTTATTAATCCTCCTTCTCATCAATCGTCCGACAAGATTTCTCTACTTTCTAGTCAATGGTATCTATAGCGCTTCTTCGGACTTAACGCAACATTGGGGAAAACATAGATGTGTAAATGTCTTGGCTTCGACAAAAAATGCGGTATCTGCGTGAGCACTGCCAAGTAAACTTATTTGCTCTGTAAACAAGGATCAAACTTCGAACCCCCATCCCCACCGGTTACCAATATAGTTATAATTGCGGGCCTCTGTATTATGAATTCATGACTCCGTATTTTCTTTGAAGAGATGTCCTCCAATTTCGCAGTTGGCATCGATACAATGTCTTACGTGTGCAGTCACAGGGCAAACTCAGCTACCAATAGCCAATCTAACGCAAACTTTACTACTGGACAAATGGGACAAAGTCACATGGATACCATCGAAAAGATTTGAGGTCTGCCGCTGGATCGCATGTAAATCTTTGCTACTGCTGCGGTTCATCAAAATATCCAAGTCGTCCGTTTCGCGAACGTCAAGTGGCGACAAACGTCCGTGCCAGTAGTCACCGCATATCCTCTCTCTCTGCACAGGCCAAGGTATTTAACCCTTGGTTGGCTGACAAAAAGTACCCGAACACGTTAGTGAATGTAATGGCTGGGCTATTAACAAGCGTTGCCTGTAAGGATGACACATCCGTGGGTGGCATCTCAAATTCGTTTTAGGGAATGCAAGCGCTGATTTTGAAACTTTGGCTACTTATAGATATGCGAATTGTAAGATCACTAGCCAATATCAATTTAGACCCTAGATTCGCTTTACTTTAGATGAACGCCATCGACAGGTAATGCCATCTCGGCTGCTTTCCTCGGCCCGGTCGGAAGTGGCCTCTGCTCGGAAATGTTTACGAAGCTATAGTGGTATAACACACCCGTAATAATTAATTGCCTTTCGTAAATGCTAGTCAACATTTTAGCCTAGTAGTCATACAAACCTACAAAACTGAATGATATTTCGCAGTCATGTTTATGAGCTTTTCGTGCTTTCTTTACCACCGACTTGCACATGGTCACGCTTCGTGCATGTTTTGCGATTGTCAGCTCGTTTTGCGCTAGTGCTCCATGACCAGCTAACATTATCACGGTTTTCTTCGTGTTTTGGATTTACATTATATCTTTTTGTATGTTTCTGCTTTAAGTGGTGGTCTAACATTTTGACCGGGATACTTTGAAAACGGATTACCATAAATGCTGTTTTTGTGTCATCCTTACGAGCAACGCTTGTTATTAGTGGTGATCACGACGTATGTTGCTGACAGTGAGTGCCAGAAGACAAGCACAGTGTCGAACTATAAAGCTACACGCAATACGGATGGCTCCGCGACGGTCCAGTTGTACACGGACACAGAGTGTAGCGATGCTGAGCAGCAAGTGGCGGTGACAGCAGCTCAGGCTGCAGGTAACCGATGCGCTGGTGATACATTGGGTATCCTGGATACCAAGATTTATGGCAGCGGATTGACACCGGCTACGGGTAGCACACCTCAGTTTTATTCGTTGCCTATGGTATACGAAAGAGACGCTAATGACTGTCAGTCGTGGGCGTTGCCAGAAACTGTGGTTGCAACTGTGTTGGCCAAGGGTGAAAATTGCAAGGCTACGACTGCATGCACTAGTATAAACGATTGTTTATTTCGCACAGCATGTAGTACTTTGTCAACGTACAAAGCCGATATTGCTACTAGTTCAACTCCAGTCCGTTCGTGATAGTAGAGGTCTACACCACTGGGGAAATTTCAGCGTCGGCTCTGTCGGGTGTCATGACATATCTGACAGACGGTCCGCACCAGTGTGAATTCTGAAGGTGGAAATTCCCATTACCTGGGCTACGGCAACATCGTGAGGTCTTGCGCCGCCAGTGTAATCGCCGTTCGAATACATATTCATCACAACCGAGCCATCTCCTTTTATCATGACAATATGACTTTCCGTAATTGCTATGTGGTACTTGCAGGCAGGAATTGAAAGCATCAAGCGACTCCAGTCGTGGGGTGCGGCGTGGAGGGTTTATCGATGCTAATGCAAAACTGACCTACCTCTAACTGTCCTGGGGTCTCAGCACATCTGACAGCCAACAAATTGTGTCGGCTGGTCGATGGTGCCAGAGTTCCTTCTCTTGTTGGAAATCAAGATTTGTTTAACTGCAAAATTGTCAACCCACCTTCAGACTTCGCTCTGGGGGAACGCAGACAATTTATTGAAAACATCAAGCGCCTCCAGCCGTGGGGTGCGGCGTGGAGTGGCCCCCGGTGACGTAGCCATCCCCTGGCCTTTGAGTGAACTAAGTTCCGACCATTTGCTGCTAAGTAAGCGATCGTCGTGATGTTCATTCGTGCGTAGCGTTCGAAGCCGTCATAGCTCCATCGATCAAAATGCTTGATAGCGAGGCGATCCACACCCGCTGAGATCATTGCGGTCGTACCGCCACTTTGCGTAGATCGTGGTCCTCAGTGATGTAGATCCTTGCTGGCAGCTCTTGCTGCGGACTCAATTGTTTTCGCCATGGCCGATACTGCTGGCCGTTTGGACTTACGGTGCATAGGGGCTCATTCTCGCCCTATTCAATCTCTCTAGCGAGTCAGATGAATGACCAGCATGCTCGGACGGGGCACAACCATCGCACGCCAGATCTTTCCAGCGTTTGCGTGGCCCCGATCCCGCTTTGGTCGGCCGTGTGCCCCCAAAATGCATGGTCGCAGACGATTCTTTTACGAGAGTTGCTGCTTGGCGTCCCGTAGCTGCCGTGGCGGAGACGTCTCGGTTATTGGATTAGTAGTTCACGTGCAATCCTCGTCTGCTAAGTACTCGGACCTTATCAGCATACAGAAAAAGCTCATGACCACAGCCCCCCACAGAGCACAGTCCTAGGCAGACTTGAAATCGCACTGGGTTCGTAAACATCGGAGAATTTCTATCGTAAGTGGTCGTTTGCGCTAATGAGGTGGCGACAACCGAGACATCACGTGCATGACCAGTCTGTGGCCTTCCTGTAACCCTACAGAGAATCCGCAGAACCGTTGATCAATCTTGGACAACATGGTGGTGGCTGAGTTGTCGTGGGCGAGTGGGGTGGGTCGTCAGCAGGATCTGTCGAAAAGCTCGAGTTGGCCGGAGTCTCGAGTCAATTTCCACTGAGCCACGGGAAGTCCGCGGGCGTTGCACCACCCCAGTCATTGTTTCCACATGATCCTGTACGTGCGGTAGTTTCAGTCAGCCAGCTCGGGCTTGAAGCATGCCGAGAACGCTTGATAAAATTTCCGGAGGCGAGACGGAACCGGTGTCTGCGTCCAAGAACATGTAACGTAAGTCCAGAAATGACCGTGGTGGTAAGTTTTGCTGTGTGACCCTGAATCAGCGAATACATTAATCGCGCCCGGGAGGTGACAAGCCGAGATTCACAGGAGTTGGGTAGCTTCGCAAAGTCAATGGCACGAAGGAGGACTTGAGCATATATATAGTCCTATGAAAGCGGGTTGTCCACGTCACGGCGCTAGTGTTGTCCGACCAGGCCCGAATATGGGTCATGTTGGGAGACGTGGAGCTGGCTTAGTTTGGACCCCAGAGGACAGCGGCTATGGCGACACAAAACACCTCTCGTACGTTGGTATTGCAAAGGCGGGATTCTCCCGTCTGACGGATCATAGTGCCTTCCTGTTTAGCTAATGTAGCTGAATAAACCGGAGCCGCGCGGTGTCCACGACAGCTAGTCCTTCGTCGCTGGCGTCCGCGTACAAGTGAACGTTGTTTGCAGGTTCGGCACCAATATCGATGTTGTTAGGCCTCTCCACGCTCTTTTATCGATACTATAATGAAACCATTCCAGGTCTAAAAGGATGGCTGGTGCCAGTGCGACTTGACCTCGCGAGTGCGTACGTTTGCAGACAGACTGGACTCGCTGAAAGAATGGCTTTGCTGACCACAGTATGCAGGTCATGTGACGTAGACTGCCAAGCAAGCGTTCATGATCATGCCGTGTCACCGCCGAACGCGATTACATGCACATGACTAGGCTGAGGGCTTTTTCGTGCTTAGCCTTCGGCATTGACCCCGTCTTCACGACGGTGTCCAACTCCAATCCCAGAACTGCGATGTGCTTGCTTCACTCTGAGATTTATTCTCATTGATGGATCGAGGCCCAAGGACCGCTACCATAGCCATGCGAAGACTGTTGTCCAGGAAGGACTCGAAGTTGCCTCAGCAGTCAGGCAATATGTGTACTCATGATGACTTTAGTCTCATCTCCCAACTCTCTTGTGCCTTTAAGCCTTTGTTATTCATTTTCCAATTCATCCTGAAGACAGTACCGTATAACCGTTGTCAATTCCGTCGGATTGTTAATTCCGACAGCTGGCATCGGCTTATCAACACGAATAGGTTAAAGACGCTGCAACCGAAGTTGATTCCGACATCCGAACAGTACCTAAAACAGATTCGTTTGAATGCTATAGGCTCGCAATGCAGAGCCATAAAAACCTCGGCTATGGGAAAATTCAAGTTAAGCGAAGATGGCTCCCAGCGGCCTCGCAAGCACAAGAATTTCGCCCCCACGTATCAGTTTCGGCTCTCTGTCGTACACTACCACGACGCGCATGGCACGAAGGCCACGCTCGACCACTTCTTATTCGAGCTACAAGGACGGCAGAGAGAAAACAGGCGCAAAAGCGTCGTGCTTTGGGTTAAAAATAAGCAAACGACCGCTGCGGCTGGCGGAAGCAGCATGACGAGCTCGCTCAAGAGGATCCGATGACACGAGGTGATTCGGAGTCCCCCCTGTCCCACCTGGTCGGAAATTCGTGGCTTGTGATTGGTCGAGCCAGAAGTTTAGTGGGTGTGTATCCATGAATCAGGCAAGAAATGAGAGTGACGGTTCGTGAGGAGTCGCTTTCACCTGAAGCATCAACTACCAGAGTATTGTTCAAGATACCAAAGTCAACTGTACCAGGTCGTATGTTCCAAGTCAACTGTACCAAGTCGAATAACTCAAGGCAAACGTACCAGGTCGTATGTTCCAAGTCAACTGTATCAGGTCGGATGTTCCAAGTCAACTGTACCAAGGACGTCAACTACCAAGAACATGGTCCCTGGGAAGGGTCGCCAGGAATCTTTTCATGATTTGCCTGAAGAGGCATGACGTCCGAAGAGACGCAAGGTCGCCGATCCCCGGCGAACACGAAATCAAGGAAACGCAAGGTTGCTGAGCCTCTGCGTTTGACCCTATAATGAAATCAAGTCAAAGTCAGCGAAGTGTTTGTGTACCCACAACCAGATAGCATACGTTTAAATTCAATCACAGTCTGTTTTTCCCTCAAGCGCGCAAGTGGCCTGGATAAGTGTGCCTGACGTTAACAACACGCAGGACACCCGGGTTAATTGCAAGCAGTAGGAGGCACGCCGGCTAAGGACTAGTCGTCGTTGGGGCTCCGCTCTCTCAAGTCCAAATTACGTGGGGACCAGGGGCGGTGTTCTGGGGTGAGCCACGTATTTCAGATCCTAGTTGGCTCACATTGTCTAGGCTGGTGTGCCATTTCATATTGCAGGTTTTGGGCGGCTGTGGTAGTCGTTGCCCAGGATCATTGCGATCGACGGACTGCTGTGCGAAGGGACTGTACCAGGTTGTGACTCGAAAAGTTCCCCTGCTTCAAAGGGGTGATGCGCGTATTAAATACGTCTGAGCGCCTAGGGACATTTGCCGAGCGCCCCGGGACCGAACGCTCAATTGCGCTTGGCACTTTCTGCCCGTGTTTCTGGGCATTGAACAAACAATAAGAGACTTGCATATCGTTTTATTTGATTTTATATTTGTTTGGTGGTTATTAACTTTCCCTGACACAGGTAACCCAGGAAAGGGGTGTCAGCACTAACCTCACTCGTATATTTCTCACCGAACTAACCTGAAACAGGCGGGTGGAAGCCGCGAAGGTAAACGAACCTCAAGGGGATTGACACAAGGAGCACACGCCACCCTGGAACATCTGTTCCAGGGGTACTTCTGAGAGTCTGCGTTTTGCCAGACCAGGTATCGTCCCGCGACTTTGGGTCAGAAGGACACCTGCACTATACAACCTAGGGCGATAAGCTTTCACAGCCTCGCCTCACCGACCTGCTGGTACCGCCACCACGCTGACGGGGAGGCTGAAACACAGCTGATGAAGTGGGGTTAATTCCTGCAGAGAGGATGGTGCCCCCGTGTCAGCGCTGATGCTGCAGCTCAAGGCTCGAAAATTTGCGGAGGAGGCAGGCATTTGTCGGGCAAGGCTTTCTTAGGCGCCACACGTTACGATTTCGCGCGAAAACGCGGCAGGGACAGTAGACGCAGGAGAAATGGAAGACGGCCGTGAGAGTTCAATAAAGTGATGATTGATGCGATGCACAAGCTACGAGTTGATGTGGCGTTCAATGCCGACCAAACCCCAGTGTTTTTAGTACGTCCACCGGTATACTATTGGCCAAAAGGGGGCTCGTACGGTCTGGGTGCGCATGTGTGGAAAAGAGAAGGAGCGGTTGACTTGCATGCTGCTAGGCTCGTCATTTGGTGAGAAGTGCACCTCATTTTAAGTCCTAAAAGTTAAACCATCACGGGTACTAGCCATGCAAAAGAAGAATGTCGAGCAACGACACGGATTCGGTGCGTTTGTATGGAAGGAAATAGATTAAACTCAGAAGACCATGACGTGCATATATATGGGAACGCTTCTGGGTGGTGGAACGTGGGGCTTACGATAATTTGGTTTAATTATCACTTCAAGGAACGGGAGCACCCAGACCGTCCCCTCCTCTTACTGCTAGATGACGTTTTGGGGCGCTGGACAGGAGAGGTGCTGAAGCATGCGGCAAAGCTAAATACTCATTTGCTAAAGGTACCACCTGGGCACACCGGTGTATGCCAACCGGCAGATGTAGCCTAGGACCGCCTGCTGTAGAGGCGTCTTCAACTAAAATGGATTGCGTGGCTGATGGAAAAGCTTAGAGGTAGGAGCAATCGCCACCGTGGTGCTATCACTACTCCCGGACGAGCCGATATTATTGAATGGGTGACGGACGCATGGGGCGGCCTGACGGCAGCAACTATTGCAAACGGTTTTAATGGCATCCTGGCTGAACCTGCTGATGACACTGATATCGCTAAATCCGCCGACGCAGTGGCGAATCACCTAGAGCGTTTGCAGCTGATTAATGAGGAGGTTGCCGCGGGTGACGACGTTGTCGATAGCCTGCTTAGCAAAAATACCACCTGACGTGGTCGTAATTCGTTCCTATGACATGTGAGAGTAGTGGTAATTTTCGTCAGGGTCCTGCTTCCGCCACTCCTCGTCGTTGTGGGCGACGGAATTGACAACGGTTATACGGTAGTTTAATAACAGCTAACTGACTCTATTCTGAGCGCTGCATCCCCTCCGCACCAAGTCATCCGACAGTTATCCCGACTTTGAGAATGTTGAGGTCGAGACCGAACCTGAGCCGGCTCCCAGCTACAGGATATATCTGTTGTCGCTGGGATCCAGCCTGCCCCTACCCGACCCAAACTGACACCAAGGCGATCCCGATTGAGCCTTTTGACGGCACGACTCGGGACGGGCACCTTGCCCTGGAGCGTATGAATGGCTGGAACGCCTCAAGGTGCAGATCTTCCTAGCAGAAGCACTGGGTGAACGTAAGTAACCTGAAAAGGTGAAGTGCGGGGTTCTTGCTTCACGACTAACGGGACCGGCCGGAACTTGGTTCTACCGCAACAGAGCCACGCTGCCCCATGACTCTTTCCGCGACCTGTCCAATCGTTTGTGGATAACTTTCGCTGCAAATTACCCACCCAAGTCATATCTGTCCACTTGCCCGAGACGCGCAAATTTCCCACGGAGTCCTACGCTGAGTACGCGCATCGATTATCCCAAATCGCTACGGGCCTCAATCGTGGAAAAGCCAACTCGTTCACGGAGCAGCAGGCGCTCAGTACCTTTGTCAACCATGCCTTCTGGCCTTGAAGGGAACCTAGACCAAGAAGCAGAGGATGTCACAGCAGAACTGGAGACTGCTGTAGAAATGCTCACGAAACCTGCTCGGAGTGATGGCCGAATCAGGGTGGAAGGAAACGCTGGGACTTCTATGACGCTGTCTGTGGCTACTACCATGAAAAGGGTCACACCACCAACTACCACGATCGCCATGTAGCGAACTTGCAACGGTAGAAAGCCCTGGTTGACGTGCCGGCAGCTGTACAAACCGACCAAGAACACTGAGGACATGGGTGCTGACGCACCGTGACATATCCGTTCGACCCTGGTCTGCAGACCTGCCCCTATTCATTGACTTCGGGGCGTCTTACCACATGACTGGTGATATACGCATCCTATGAGACCTGCAACCCGGTGCACCTCACGATGTCGAACTTCCTGATGGTCGTACCGTAACTGGAGACCGCAGTGGGTTGATTACTGTGCCCCAGGCCATGGGTGGTAAGATTGTGGGCGTTGTCTATATCCTGGTCTTAACAAGACGTTTCTCTCTGCATCTGAACTGACGTGCAGTGGATACAAGTGCGACTTCACAGGCTCTGAGTGTGTAGTACGTAGAGCTCCCATCATGAGAGGTCAATTGACCAATGGTGTCTATGCACATTCCAATGGGCATCACACATGTTCTGCCCATGATCAAGCGAATGCGGCCACCACAACACTACCTGCTGTACTGATCCAGTCAAATTCGCTGGAGGACTGGCACCTGCGTTTGGGTCACCTCCATTATCAAGCCCTTGTTAAGCTCGAGCAGTGCAGACTCGTGAAAGGACTCAAGATTGTTGGTTCTCGACGTCTCCCGGACCATCCGTGTGAGGCCTGTTCCTTAGGAAAGATCATTAGCCACCCCGCCCCGAATAAAGCACACGGCCCCAGGAGAAGAAAGACCTCGTCTGCCATGATGACTTTGCGGGAAGTACCAATGCAGCATCCATGGAAATCATTACATCTTCACAGTGAAATTGCTGGGGTACACACACATGTACTTCCTCAAAACGAAGACGAGGCACTGGAGTACTTCAACAAGTTCATGGCAATGATAGAAAACCGTTGCGGCCCTCGACGATATGAGATTGTACGAACAGAGAATGGAAGAGAATTTGGGGACATTGATTTTGGTGAAATCTGTGCAAGTCATGGAACAGTAAGTGCATTTTCAGAGCCTGACGTCCATTACCAAAGGGTGCCGCCGAACGGACCAACCGCACACCTTTTGAGGCTGCCAGAACGATGCTCATCCAAACTGGACTACCCCACAACTTATGGGAATATGCTGTCAGAGCTGCAGTGTACATGCGCAACCGGGTCTTGTCGCGCAGTGACAAATCAGCGACGCCATACACCAAGTACCATGGTACTTTACCTGATCTCACAGGCTCGCACACATTTGGCGAACCCGTCAGCATGCTCCTGCCACCCGCCAAGCGGAGCACCTTGTTCAAGTTCTGGGCTGTCGGACAACGAGGCATCTTTGTTGGCCACGATGGCCAACGAAAAGGATACTTCATCTATATTCGGGAAGGAGGCTCTCAGATCATAAAAAGTTGTGATGTTCGCTTCTTTGGCTCCCACGCGCAGTCTCCAGACCCTAGAGACTCTAGCATACCTCTGACTTCCATTGCTAAAAGCGCACCTCCTGTGCCAGGAGCTGTTCGAATGTGGGGAAGGAACGCGGACTCTGTATCCCTTAAGAGTGTTGAATTGATAAACGCAACGACGGAACTTACTCGTCGGAGACGCTCAGAACGGATATTGAGCCGCAGCATTGGATCCGCCTACCTGTTCATGGGTGAGATAATATTGGAGCCGCTGACATTGGACGAAGCGAAGCGCTCTCCTCAGTGATCCGAACGGGAAAAAACAATATGGGTTGAGATCGAGGCACTCAGAGCAAATGGGACATTCACTATTGTGACTCCTCCAGCTGGTGCCCATGTCACCGGAACAACCATGAAGTTCCGAGTCAAACACCATGCAGACGGGTTAGTCGAGAGACTAAAAGCACGGATCCGTGCGAAAGGATTCCAAGATATTTACATGATTGATCATTGTGATACTTATGCCCCTGTCGCGGACTTCGTATCCAATTGAGTGTTCCTGGTCAAATGCAACCAAATATGACTTCTCATTCGACAAGGTGACGTGTCCACAGCCTTTGTGAATTCCGACCGCAGCGAAGTAATCTACGTGAAGCAACCTAAACGGTTAAACGAAGGTGAGTCCGGACAAGTTTGGCTGCTCCTAGATGCTCTGCATGGTCTTAAACAGGTTGGGCGAGATTGGCACCATGAGCTCGACAAGTTTCTGCGCATCAGAGATTTGAAACCGACGAGAGAGGACCAATGCTTGTATTCGCACCCGACGAAGATGCTGGTAGTGATAGTCTACGTCGACGATATCCTAATAGTGTATAAGGATGTTGATGAAATGCAGAAACTGATGGATGCTCATTATGGAATCAAGGACCTGGGGTGAAATCCTATGGTTTCTGGAATGCACGTGACTCGCAATTTCAATGAAGGAATAATGACAATTGATTAAGAGCAGTATGCCACTGAAAATATGAACGATTTACGATGGACCAAAAACATTATCTGTACGCGGGCGATGATAGTGAAGCATTGGCGACCCGAATTTCCTACAAGCAAGCTGTCGGTGCACTCCTATACCTTAGCAGAGTCACGAGACCCGACATGGCCTACGCAGTCAACCAAGTGGCAGCCCATGCTGCAAAACCCTTCATCAATCACTTTGGTCCATAAAGTCCATGAGACTTGTGCATCAGCGCAATGATGAAGCCCCCAAAATACAAGTCTACACTGATGCTGACTGGGCTAATAATGTGACTAGAATTGTCGGCGTCCGCTCACGCAGACGCTGAGGATTGAATGAATGGACTCCGTTCCGCTCGCCTGCGGCTCACTTCACTACTCCGATATATTGGTCAATATGGTGTACAAAGCGTGCCCTTCGGGCCCGCAAAGCAGCACAATCAGGGGGTTGTCCAATGAAAAGTGCGGATAAGCGTTACGATTGAAAGTGAACGGACGGACTACGCTCTTTCTAAGGAGGGAATGGACCGACGATCGATCTCCGAAGTACTGGTGCCAGTACATGGATGCAATGTACACTGGAACTGCAAGCGCCAAACTGTGGTGGCAAAATCATCCACCACTGCAGAATGCATAGCGTGCTCAATAGGAATCGAAGAAGTCAACTGGATCAAGATGTTCAGCGAGGCTATCACTAAGGATGCAGTTGAGGAAAAACTGCTCGTGATGGTGGACAACAAGTCCACAATTCATCGTATCACAAACGGCAAGACTTCCGAAGCACAAAATACCATTGATGTGATGTTCCACTCAGTCAAGGATGCCTACAACAAAAGCAATATCACTCTGACATACTGCCCCACGATGACGATGCTGGCAGATGGACTTACAAAAACACTGGGAGTGAAGCGATTCCTGGAGCTACGGACTGCCATCGGTCTTGCCGCATTGAAGCCTGCCGAGTCACAGGGAAGCGTTGTCCAGGAAGGACTTGAAGTTGCCTCAGCAGTCAGGCAATAGCTGTACTCATGATGGCCCTAGATCTTGGTCTCCTCTCCCAGCTCTATTGCGCCTACAAGCCTTTGTAATTCACTTTCCAATTTCTCCTGAGGACATTAAAGACACCGTTCGACAGCATGAAGCCTATTCGGTGTGTCCGTCTCGACCATGATGTGATCATCCACCCACTGGTAGGGGAAGAACGGCTCGATGTCCGCCGATGACCTCGTGATTGGTGCCGGGCTTTCGTTTCCAACCAAAAGCGAAATGGCCTGCTGAATACTCCGTAGAAGGCTGGCAATCGTGCCCAACCGAATGGTGCCGACATGTCGACGACCAGTGCTCGATGCTGAGGGATCCGCGCGGCTATCCAGCGTACATGGGGACAGGCGAGCGTTAGATGTCTGAACGCGCTCTTTATATCGCCCTTGAGGATCTAAATCACAGACGTAGCAAAGCGAGCGGCGCCATCATTGATGCGCTGCGCTGCGGCGACAACGTTCCGATACTCAACGGGTGGAAGGTGCTCTTTCACAGACGCGTCGTTCGTCGAGCGGCCGTGGGGGAACGACAAGTCATGGATGAGTCAGATCTCCGAATGCGGGTCAGCGGTTTCTTGGCTACCGCCCAAAGGGGACTTACATAGATGTCCTTTCAGTGGTTGCAGGACGCTGTCATCCAGGAACAGGTATTGGTCCGCATATTGCCCATCATCAGCACAGATGCCAGGCGACGACTAGATGGCTGATCGTTGTCTGGGACACGACTGCAAGAAGGCGAATGTGTAGTCCGGGTCGGGAGATACCATCCCACGCGATACTGCACACGAGGCGGCGGTGTTTGTACCGGTCAGAAGTTGATGAAGCCACACCGGACTCAGTGCATTGTTCGGTCGGGGATCTTGGGGCGTCTGGCCTCGCACCAGCCTGACCACGTCAGTCAGAATGGGGTCATGTTCTTGTCAGGACAGTGTACGCTTGATCCAGGTATTCAGCGGGTTGTCATGTGGGGTCGGATGCAACTGATGTTGTATTTTCGGAGGTGGACTTCGAAAGCTCGATCGCGCTAGAGTTCCCGTTGCCGGGCGTCCCGCTCCAACTGTTTTCAGATCCGATCCGGCGAGATTGGCCGAGAACGTAGAGAGCGAGGCCGAGAACTCGTAGTTAGACATGGCAAAATCGGATGGAGTGGGGGCGAGTCGAGCCGGACGTCAACGGCTCGTCGCTTAGGTGATGGCGCTGTGTGCCTCAATGGTTGCGGCTATGGCGGTATCCTCTGGACAGGCGGTGACTGTAGTTTAATGATTGTTGATGGAAAGGTCTCTGAGCAGCGCAGCGGATGGACGCCGCCATGGGCTACATCGGGCAGAGACTTGGCCAAACGCCGAGATCGATACAGGCTCATGTTTATTAATTATCCTGTGAGCCCTCAATGGGCACTGTACATCCAGTGGGTAGCGCCCGTTCTCACGGACACCTGTCGGTAACACCTCAGCGATGTTCGATGGTGCATATGGTCGAGTACCCTGGCCGAGTCGTGAATGACCGACACGACTCGGACATTTTTAATCCTTGGAGACCCTTTTGATGACACCACCTAGACGTGAAGTGATTTACTGGCGTAGCTTCGGAGGAATCGTTACACGAAGTGGACACGGTTCTTGAAGGAGCAGCGCTCTAGTTCCTGGGAATTGCAACCGCGCTTGGACAGGTAATGGAGGCAGACCTCACAACTGTCCTTCATTGGGATAATGTCGATCACAACGACCTGGGTCTTGCGTTTGAATGGGCCAGCGTGTCGGCGCTGTTGAGTTGTGGTTGACCCTGCTGCATTAGCCGCGTACCACATCGTCTCTGATCGAGCAGGGTCACTACACCTGGTGCATTCACCTATTGCTGCCAGTAGTAGGCTGTTAACTTCGGGGTTTGTCGTTGAGGACCACGTCGGGGCTTGCTGCCGCTGTAATGCCGACCCGTGAAATTCCTGCACCAACGCGCTGCGATAATTCTCAAGAGTTGCATCGACCCACAGCACGTACAACGGG
This sequence comes from Phytophthora constricta, assembly GCA_011947335.1. Taxonomy (NCBI): domain Eukaryota; phylum Oomycota; class Peronosporomycetes; order Peronosporales; family Peronosporaceae; genus Phytophthora; species Phytophthora constricta. Next base: position 28,122 of record JAAVTI010001076.1, on the reverse strand, counting down.
AGGTCCGCTTCACGTAGTTGCTTCCAACCTTTCATGTCGCACGTGGTGCAGGCAGCGTTGGCTCGGTGCAGAATAACTTGCCGATTATGGATAGCATGTTAACCGGGGATCTCGCTTGTCGTCGACGTAGAAAACATAACATAGCACGTGATCCAGCGAGGTGACCCGGGAGACCCCATTGATTGGGTCCAGCAATTCTGCATGGTGGTCAGCGCGGTCTTTCAGACCTGGTACAAAAGCGTGCAGGTCTCTCATCACTAAAGGATGACCCAAGTTTCCATTATCCGGTCCAGTAAATCCTCATGCGCACATTTAAGCGCCTCGAACGTCCATTTTCGAATTGACCACCGCTGAGATCCCATGATCATAGCGACGCCCGAGTAGACTTCCCTACCAGTTGCTGGGCGGAACAGGCCTTCACGCCCAGGTAGTTCGCGACATGAAACTGCCCATCATCTTGGTGGACAACTTGCCCTTGGTAGTAAAAGTTCCCCGACTTCACGCGGACTGCTTTTCAGCCCCAGACTCCAGGCTGTTCCCTGGTAGCTCCACGCTCGCATACGACGTTGCCTCGCCACAATATTTGGTCAGCTTGAACATCCCGGTCACAGCGTCACTGATCGAGTCAACTTGCACCATTGATCGTGTAGATGTTCGCGTTCGACGCCATAGAAGGCCAAGCTCGTATGTTGTTTCACGTCTTCCGGGTAAATGATGAGGCGAGGCGGTAAAAACTTGATCGCCTAGGTATAGAGTGCAGGTGTTTTCCGGTCGAGGTCGGAGTGTTCCGCGTGTAAGACGTGGAACACTGACGATCAGAAGTACCCCTGTCACGGTTGTTCCAGGGTGGCGTGTGCTCCTTGTGTCAATCCCCTTTAGGTACGTTTATCTTTGTGGCTCCCCCACTTGTTCCTGGTTAGTTTAGATAAAAATAAACGAGTGAGATTAGTGCTGATACTCCTTTCCTGGGTTGTCTGTATCAACGATGTTAGATAACCACCAACCAAATATAAAGGTCAAATAAAAACGAAATACAAGTCTCTTATTGTTTATTCAATGCCCAGAGACACGGGCAGAGAGTGTCAAGCGCAATTGAGCATTTGATCCTAGAGCACTTGGCAAATTGTTCCTAGGCACTCAGACGCATTAATACGCGCACCACCCCTTTGAAGCAGGGGATCTTTTTCTAGTCACAAACCACCTACAATCCCTTCACACAACAGTCAATCGATCAAGCAACGACTACAGACAGTCGCCCAAAATCTGAAACATAAAATGGCACACCAGCCTAAACAAATGAGCCAACTAGAATATGGAATAAGTGGCTCACTCCATAAGCACCGCTCCTGGTCCCTAATTAATTGGTCTTGAGAAAGCGGGGCCCCAACGACGGATAGTCCTTAGCTGGCGTGCCTCGATTTGCTAGCAATTAGCCCGGGTGTCCTGCGATTATTTCGTCATTTGTCCGGGCCCCTTGCGCGCTTGAGGGAAACACATATTCTGATTGAATATTAACTTTGATATCTGTTGGTAGGTACAAAACACTTCGCTTAATTTGACTTGGTTTCAATATGGGATCCAACGCAGAGGCTCAGGTACCTTGCGTTTCCTTGAAATTCGCTCACTTCGTTGACTTTGACTTGGTTTCAGTATGGGTTCCCAGTGCACACACGTTCAGCAACCTTGCGAGTCCTTGGATTATGTGGCCTTTCAGGCGGTCCGCGGAAAGATCTCGGACGAACCTCCGTCCTGGTAGAGTTGTTCGTGGTGACTGTTTCAGGCAACTTGTTCCTGGTCACCCATCACCTGGAACGTTTTGACTTAGAATATTTGTTGTGGCACTTGTGTGGCTTCTTTACGCAGCTTCAATATAGGGTACTGATCCCAGGGCGCCTTTCGCAGTTGGCCTCCTCCCACGATATTTCATGATGGACCAATAGCAACTGTGATATCTTGGCCAGGGAATTTCAGTAGAAAAACACAAATCACATTGTGTCAATGAGCAGGTGGTCGCTGTCGGCTGAGTGTGACAAAGTCATCGTAGCTAAGACTTGTCTTAGGCTTTATTGAAGCTAATTCAAAACTGGCCTACCTCTAACTGTCCTGCACTTCTGACAGCCAACTATTTTGTCGGCTGGTCTATGATGCCGGTGCACCTTCCCTTGTTTGAAAGAAATATTTGCTAACCGCAAATAGTCAATTCATGTGTCGACGATGGCAATGTAATCTTTGATACGAAGACCTACATATCATGGTGAAAAGGCGACACATTGTTTGGCGCCTCGAGTCGTATCGGAGTGTCTTTAGTGCTACTGGGGGAAGTTTGTAACTATGAACTCCGATTTTGTACGTTTGTGGCGTTGCACCCGTGCTGAAGTTGCTTTCATTTTTTACATAACGTTATCGTTTCACCAGGATTGCAAATGAATTTGCAGTCCCGGTGAATGGAGTGAGTCAAACTGCGGTCACCACACTGTAAGACGACCGACCCCTTTTCAGCAATAACTAATGGTCATCTAGTTGATTTTGTTATCACGAGTGGCCCCAAATCGTCACAACTTTCAGCAGGGGTTAGCGTATGCAATACGAAGTGTAATTAGATAAAGCTAATCTAAATGTGACTTAGATTGCATACCTTATATTGCTGTTCATCGCGACAGGGAACGGGGTTGAAGAAGAGCTCACCCTGAGAGCAATCGGCAATAACCGCAAAAAATGAAATCAAAATGCGGGGCAGGAAAACCCTGGCACCTTCAACCAGCTTCTCCCCGGGTTTGGAGGCGCTGGGGCTATTACCACACCGCTCACCTCGCACATTCAGGTCAAATAAAAACAGTGTCAGATTGCAAGGAAGTCCCAAATCACTGGTCAAAGAAGCACATGTGGTAGTTAGCAATAGCAGCAGCAGTCTGAACACATACGCACGCAGGTCTAGTGCTACCTGGGTCTTTCTGGGGTTTTCACTCAGTTGCTTCATTTGTGAAATGGTGGCTGCACAAAGTTAAGTTAGGCACTCCCAGTATGTGAGTGATCTGACAGTTGGTTTGTAAGTTGTGACCACATTGGGGATAATAATGAAGGGTTATCATCCCCGTTAATCAAAGGGTCTCGGACCCCGTCTCTGTTAGCCGAAACACGGCCCCAGGACGCGACGCAAAATAACTACTCCTACACATTTCGACCAATCGGCGCTACTCTATCCCGAACGCAGCCCTCGACGACACAGCCTTCGACCGCCCACCTCCTCCCCTTAGTTGCAGCTCGCCTTCGTGGTCTCCAAGATACCTCCCGAGTCTCCCCGCGCGGGAGATACGATAGATTACTTAAGCGTTATGTTTTTGTCTGCGGAGATCGTCGTGGACATCGAGTAGCCACTTGGACAACGACGATGATCTTGAGTCTCCGATTCGGTTCGATACCTGCGGAATACGCCCCTCAACGATTATGATGAAGCGCGTTCGAGACGTTATCACGGAGCAAGCCACAGAAGGATCATGGTGGAGAAAGCTGAGGACGTAAACTTTCGTAGAGAGCACAATCGATGCCCCACCCGTGCTGATCTACTCAATGCCGGCCTAAGAAATGTATTCCGAGATAGCATGCGTGCTGTTCGTGGAGAAAGAATGCTGCACCAATTTTCATCCGACGACGAGTCCTCTGGTGATGACGGTGATTGTGCTTTGCGTGAAAGCAGTGTGGGGCAGCAACGGGGTACCATCAACTCTGATGTTTCTGGAGCAGCCGTACCGGATGTAAACGCAGTTGTTGAGGCATTCCTAGATGTACCCTTTTACGCACAGCGTCGCCTACAGCGACACCAGGTCAGTCAACGAGAATGCAGCTTGCTCAAGAAAAAAACGAAAGCTGCGCAAAATCGTGCGTCATACGTGTAATATTCGGCGCGCCCAATTTGGTCTGTTGTTGTATAGCCGTCCAGCATCGGATCCGCAAAAAAAAGCGGCGACGATCATCCTTCTCGTATTTCGTGATCTTCAATTACGCGGAAAGGAGTATTCCATAGCGCAGCAAGGGAATTGTGTTTTCCACTTCAAGGTACATCATTATACCGGTAAGTACCGTTATCTACGGGTATATCCTGTGGTCGCGTGCTCGCCGCTCGCTGCAGACCACCCGTGTTTGCTGTTCTCCCTCACTTCCAGATTGGAGAACAGCAGACCACGCAAGAAAGACCCACCTCTCCTCGTCCCTTATCGGATTGAGCTGACGGTCATGCATAAGCTCCTGTCAGTGTTTTTCGTTTGACCCCTACATAGAGTGGAAACAGCGTCATCTCGTGGAGAAGGATAATTGTGAGACGTTGCTGCTGATATCAGAAGTCCACCATTGCAGCCACGTAGCTATTCACAGTTGACCTACCTATCTTTTCGCCCCCTCCCTTGACCTTTACGCTGCTTCTCCCTTTCAATCACGCACTCTTCAAGGAAGATGTGAAGCTTTGGGCCTGTTACCGTGAAACAAGTGACGACGTTAAAGTTTGGGTCTTTGTCATCGTACCTTTGCTTGAACTCGTTCTGCTTGTTCCGGTAAGCCCAGGACGTATCCTGCGGGCGAATCTCAGATGATTTTGCATGCCTACGAAGCACGGACTCCTCCATCTCGACCTTCATCTGCGACTCCTCTGGCATGGTGCTAGATGTTCTTCTTCCGCAGATTTTGCGTTGTGCAGGAAGCTCGCTGGCCTCCTCCTCCTCGCCCACGCCATATGTTAACCAATGGGGTCGTCGAAGACACAGGGACACATATCTGTGCTGCAGTATTAGAACGGATGGAGGGGTGATAATCGTGTTTATGTGATGTTTATGATGCTGCTTTGCTGACGGCCGCGTCCGAACCCCGAAATTGATACATGTAATCCCATATATTGTAAAACCCGGCCAGAATGTCTATTGTAATAACCTATTTGATTCCTTGATCGATCAGTTTAGACGTCGATTTACAAAGCCGAGTTAAACTATTTTGCTGGCGTTACCCAGAATAGCACCACACATCTCAGTTTTATACTCTGAATAGCTGAACTATTTATAGAGCAACGCTAGATTGACGCAAACGTTCGAGCGAATGTCCACCTTCACAGCGGCATTATGCTCGACAGCAGCGAGATATCATGCCTACGTCGGTGTGAGTTAACGTTAAGCTCGGTGACATCAGCAAAACTAGCAAGACAAACGTGCCTCGGGAAGATGCAAACTTTCCGTTTGAAAAAGAGAATGCAAGCTTTAGCGAGTTTACTCAAAAGGTAGAAGACCGCGCTCTACGCGGTTTGTGACGCTCTTACAGCGTCACAAAGTGAAGACCCTCGGTTCAGACTCCAAAATCTACATTAAACCCGGCCAGGTCGCCAGACAAAAAGACTACATAGAACTGCAAGGCTCCACGTTTGCCATTGGTTGGAGTAGCACGATCCAACTACCAGAAACAATCAAAAGACAGAGGGCCATTCGTGATTGAGGTGTTTGTATACGCAGCGAGGAAAACAGCTACCAGGCTACCTGCAACCCCCGTGCAACAGCTTCGCGTGTCCGGGAGGCAACTCAAGCTATCGACTCGTATTTGGGGCACATAAAAATGAGGCGGTAGGGGGAAATTGCGCGGACGCACTGGTCCATTACGCAAGCACGACAGCCTGAAGGAGCTACCGACGACAGAAACATTCGCCCAAGCGTGGCACCTTGATTCTATTCGGGCTGCTGAACCAGACCAAGACGAAGCAATTATGCAGACGATTGCTGTTCAGCTGAACGGTTCGCGAGATCTTCCGCTCACGTTCAACGTGGCTGAGTTCAGACGTGTACTTGGCCTGCCAACTCACAACCTTTTAGCAGCCGGCATCTTCCATTCTTTCGAGCCGCTCGCTGAACCCAAGGAGGACATTGATGACGTCGATTACAAAAGCGACTTGACAGCTTGAGACGTTCACTAACCAACAAACATCTGCATGATTTCATTTTTTATCTCACTACGCCCGGATTTTGAAGTCAGCATTCCAGGTTTCTGTGCACATATAAATCTGTCACAGGCACATACGATGGAGGCATTACCGCAAAGTCGGATAGATTTGGCACTGGTCTCTAAAGGATTTTCGAGAGGTGCCAAATCTTTCCGACATTGACGTAGTCTCTTTTTTACATGGTTGGCCAACATCGTGTGTCAAAAGAAGGTAGATATCATGTTGCTGACTGTTTTGGCGCGAATGAATGGCGCCACTGCTCATGCCACCCAATCGCATAAAGCTCACACATACCATCAAGTTCAAGATCAAGACCGTTGAAGATTTTCTATCGTCGGCGGAGACTCGTTTGCCTTCTGCATTGGCAAGTCGTATTCGCGTCCAACGCTCCGGTATTGGGCCAATTTACAGTCCATGCGGGTGGCTTTCCGCGACAAAAGCGTGCCAAGAAGTTGCCAGTGGGGGTAGCGACCACGTCTCACCTCCTATAGTTGTCGAGGATGCCCTGTGCAATTGAACAATGATGAGCGGCGTAACGAGCGCCCCGTGTCAATGGACGACATTGTAGCAATGTGCATGGATCTTCTGCCAGGCTTCATGGATAAAAATACTAATGCTGCAAGGAAGTCATGGTGCGGCCGCTTTCTGAAGCGATACGGGCTGACAATAAGACGCACATCACACTCGGGCGGCAAGAAGCACCCGGAATTATTGGCTCTCCAAGAAGCCTTCGCCATCGAAGTCAGCACGCTGCTCATCGATCATTTTTTGGACGCTGCGTCGGCCCTATGTGATATACAACATGTACCTAACTGCTGTTAACGGCATTGTGGGAGCCAAGGCCACGGTGGACTTCGTCGGTGTGACTCGTGTCGCAGCAAATGGTGCTGGTAAAGGTAGCTACCGCTGCACGGCCGCTCTACTTGTGTGTGCAGACGGCCGTTTGTTACCGCCGCATTTTGTGTTCGCAGGGTAGCCTGGCAATGACGTACATGGATAAGTATATAACGCTTCTGTGAGGCTTCCGTAGCCACGTTTTCTGTACAAGAGAAGGCTTGGTTTACAGAGGTTGATGCTTGATTGGATAGACCAAGTATGACAATACGAGGTTTACGGTCCTAGTGTTTTAATTCTTGATTGTTTGAAGGTCCACAAGTGCGACGCGGTGCGGCCCCGATTGGCGAAAACGGCTACGTATGTTGTCTACGTTCCTCTGGCTGTACGGCCGTGGCACAGCTACTTGATGCAGGAGTCATGGTCCCATTCAAGAGCAGCTTGCGAGCTCGCTACACAGAGCTGTATTCTAACCAACCACCTCCGCGCACAGCCAGCCAGCGTCGCTACGATATGTTCCACCGCTCAATGGATGCAATGCGCTCTAGTACGACTGATACCATCAAAAACGCATTCGGCAAGGCCGGGCCCTTTATCTCGTTTGGACCAGCACCGCAACCATCTCATGTCGAGATTTCCCCAACGGAAGTCGTCTTGTAGTCATTTTTCTCGTCGACTAACATTGAGTAGTCAATTTTTTTCAGTTCTAAAACAAGGTGGCATTAGCTCTGCGACTGAGTTTTCCTTAATATAGGAGCGCCGCGGTGCCAAATCTTTCGGGTGCCAAATCTATCCGATTTTTTCGGTTGGTCGCGCTTGGGTGAAGATGGGGGGCTAGTCAACCGAGCTAGGTGCAGCTCAAAGGGAACTCGTAGCACTGACGGAGGATAACTAACACAACGTGCTGGATCGAGCTCGCTCTAATCACCAATGGCGACGAAAAGCGGACGGCATTGTGCTTTGGCCTGTTTGTATAAGCGGTTAAGGAAGCTAGAGCAACCGAATCAGCACGACGTCGGGCTACCCGTGGTCGTATACAGCTAGCTGCGAAAGATGTCAGTGACTTTTTAGCTGAGCGGACGGATACCCATATTCCATGTCCCTATTTAGTAATATCCGAGTATTATCTGAAATTTATTTTCAGAGCTAAGAAAGGATCCGAGTGGGGGTCTGATTCTCTGTGAAGCGAAGACCTAGTAATTTGTATAGGTGGGCTATTCAAACGGGTAGGGGTTGAATACGAATAATAAGTGTAATTGGTACCATAGCGTCTATAGAAGTAAATACCTTCCAAACTGCATAAAGTACGTGCATGTTGACTGTGTCGTCACCCTCCCTCATAAGTGCGAGTGTGGTGGCCAATGAAAAGCGCGACTGTCGCATGAAGGTGAAGCTCGAGACAAGAATTAATTGAGACCTTTCGAAGGCCCAAAACTCACCAAGTGCCACACTGTTCAGCTTCGTGAAGCAGGCTGCTAGCAGCGTATCTGCCGCTGCCACGGCTTCTGCCCCAGCGAAGGATGAGGCGGCCCATGTAGCCCCAGCTGCTTCTGCTGCGGAGGACCTGGAGACCATCAACGTGCCGTCCATGGGGGTGACTTCATTTTGTCGCCGGATATAACGGAACTGCCATAGAAACGATACCGGGATTGGGTATCTGTGGGCTTGCTGGCGGATGGTGCAAATGTATTAAACAATCTGAAAATAAGGAAGTTGTGGGATGATCGGTCTACTCTGTGCGAACGATTTTGGTCACCTTCGCTGTAGTAGACGCGCTTCGTTTAACAGGCCCTATTTGGTTGGCGTTGGTGTGAGTTGGGTCCGTATCTCGTGTAGATGCAGTGGCGCCGAAAGAGACTTTTCTTGGTGAGATATCGCTAGTTTTGATTGAATACGGTGCCCAATTTGGACGCGGCTCGTCGAGGAGGGGGCGCGATTTCGCTGGCTTCAAATGGCTGTAGTGGGTCGGTTTTGGATCTGTTGGGGGATATTGTGCGTTCGATTCGAAATTTTCGTGGTCGATTGGTTGAATCGACCAAGCGGGCTTAATCGACCCGCCAATCGACCAAGACACACACAAAATAAGCAACGAGTAGCACTTAGGCGAGCTGCGACTGTGCTACCCTGTATGTTTGGGGCGATTCGCTAAATGACTTGGATTTGTATTGGATCGGTTTTGACTTGAGCACACAATCGCCCCAGATCGGCAAATTTGGCCAGAATTCACAATATAGTGGTGCTGGAAGAGGCGCCACTTGGTGAGGTATCGCTAATTGTGCTTGGACTTTGAGTGCACGGCGTCGAGCGTGGGCGCAGCTGATCGAGGTCTAAATTCGCGGTTACGCGGGAGGAGCCGGTATCCGTCTCTGCGATGACCTCTTTGGAGATCCATTCCATGCTGCAGCATTGACGTTTCCTTTTGGGATGATTAGCCTCCGAAAAGTGCCCAGTTGGGGACGTAAAAGCGGTCCTCGGCGATTGCCTGGCGATTCGACTCCGGCGATTCAACCAATCGCCCAATGCAATTTTGAGTAGAACCAACAATACTTACGTCTTTTGAGAGGTATTGCTAACTTTTGAAAGGTTGCATTCCTGTTCAAGTCCCGTTGAAAAACGGCGTCGCGCATTGGCCGCATTCGTTTGCACCCTCACGCAGACGCTGGTTCGGGCTACCGCGCTCCACGGCAAAGTGGCGGACGCATCGCAGCTGTACACTCCAAGGACCGCAGGAGACGCAGGGCGATACAGTAGCAGGACGTGGACGTGACTCAGGCACTCCCGACGGTGACCAAGCGCCTAGCCGACAGCTGAAGATCGTGCTGACGCGGCGAGATTGAGCCTTGAGAGCGCAGCATGACGTTTCGACTTTGCAGTGTTTTGTATTGCGTGCAGTGACAAATGCTAAAGCATTAATCGGTTAGCTACAATAGCAACACTACATGTAAAATGTAATCAAATGCTTAGCCCGAACCATACATGTAGCTCCTTGATAAAACACCCCTTATTTAGCTATTGTCATCGTCGCTCTCATCACCGGCAATGTACTTGTTATCATGGAGCAATATGATGTCTCTGACGTTGTCTCCAGTAAGCCTGTTTCGGCGAGCGGTGACAGCATTGCCAGCACTCGAAAAACAGCGTTCCGATGGCACAGAGGTGGCAACAACTCCAAAATATTTTCTTACCACCGGAACCAAGAAGGGAAAGTGGAGCGCATTCGCCCCCACCATTTCAACGGATTTTCAAGCTGATTTTGATTCTTGGGCTTCGTCTTGTCACGCACTCGTCCCTGCGATCTTGCTTTGTCTAGGAGGGCACACTTGTCCAAGAAGAGCTTCAGTTCGGTCTTAACTTTTTCTCGAAGCGTCAGCTCCTCCGGTGATTCTGGTTCCGGTGCACGCGGCTTGCGATTTAAACCGAGGAGCTCGTCTACGAAATCGTCTTCATCGTCACTGGCGATCTCTACACTCATATTAGGATCAGAGTCGACCACATCCGCACCAGCTAAGCGCATTGCCTCGTTCACCAAGAACAATTCAGCAGCCTCTTTTTGCTCAGTGGTCAAATACTTGCCCGAACTGAGGGTCCAGTAAGCAACACGACTTCACGTCGTCTGGTAGGTTGCCAAAGCGCTTACGGAGCAGAACCAAAAAAGTCGACGAACTAAGTGCATCCGTCTCAGAGTGCTATTATGATACTGTTCGCCTTCATGTCCACAGGCAACTTTTGCAAATATATGCTTGTTGTTCAAGCGAGCCTCCAATAATCTTAGGCTCGGAAGTATGAGAGGCATGGTAGCATATTTTTCACCAGACAACAACTTGGTCATGCCGTCAAAGCTGACGAGAAGTTTGTCAAGACACTGGAATGAAGCCACATTCCACCGGTAGGCCGCGATATCTTGATGTCGCTAAATTCTTCCTTCCCCACTGAGGTTTGTATATCCTCCAAAATTCTAGCAGCGGAGACCGTAGCTCGAGGAGACGTTTTATCATTGCATGGGTGCTGTTCCAGCGAGTTGCTACATCTGCAATGACTGTTAGCGGCTGAGGGACCTTCTGCAGAGTTTTCAACCTAGATTTCGCTTTGGTACTTTTCCTGAAAAAATAACAATCTTACGAAAACTTGAAACGTGCTGCCGAGTTTCACTCATCGCTTGCTTCATTGCATTCATGAGTTGCGTCACGGCTTGGGTACTCAGACGACCATCAATTACCCCTTCGTCGAGCGAGTCATCGGTAATTAGATCGACTGATTCGTCATAAGTTTCACCGGAAGAGAAGCCCTCCAGCTCAAATGTATAAAGCTCTTTTTCCAGCGCTTCAATTGCTTGAAGTTCAATAGCTGGGTCTTCCTCCCAATATTCTTCACCCGGTTCTGGCTCAGCCAGATCATCAGGGCTGACACCCTGGGCTTGTAAGAGCGCTGTTTCGTCAACTTGATCGCGTGTCTTCGACAGAGCACCCGACACAACTAAGTGCAGCGAGTGGGCAATACAACCAAAATGATCGACCCCCATTTCATCACACGCTTTCACAATACTGGAGCCGTTATCACGGACAACCTTTGTAAGACGCGAAGTATCCAGTCCCCACTTGATCATCAGACCTATCATCATGTCTGCGATCCGAGTCCCAGAGTGTTTTCCCGGAAAACTGGTGACCTCCAATGTATAGCTTTTCATTTTGAAGTGTTCTCTGTCACAAAATGTATGGTCATCGCGAGAAAACTTTCGGCTGTACGCGAAGTCCATATATCGGTAGTGATACAGAAAAAATAGCGGTTGCTAAAACAGCAACTTGCATTTCATCCCGCTTCTGCTGAGCATAGGTATGTAAGCGATCAGTAATTGTGCGTCGAGACGGTAGCTCATAGAGACCTATATAAGCTGAATGAACACAGTAAATCGGCTAAGCTCTTCGTCCTCGATAATACTCAGCGGCCGCAAATTAGTACAGATCCACTCCACGAGCTGCCTCGTCGCCATTTCTTCCTGAGCAGGAGCAACCTTCTTAGAGCGTTTTGTCGGCGACAGAAATGCCGTGGTCGAGTTCCGCTTGGAGGCGATGGCCTCTACCACCATCCTGGATGCAGCGTCACGAGACATTTCTCCTCTTGATTTTATCAGCACTTCAGGATGGTGCTTTGATAAATGCTTCCGAATACCAGCACCGGTACCCGATTTGTAGGGGGACGTGAATTTACACGTCGTGCAATAGGCAGACGTTGCCTCTGACGATGCACTGCATCCTTCCAGGCGGGAGCGTATCACTAGGAGCCACAAGCTTGACGAAAGCCCAGTACTCCTGCTTGTGAACGTGAGGCATATCGAAAGGTTCAAGTTCTGATTGGGCGACTGCTGCACGCCGTCATCTTCCATGGTAACCTCTCTCTAGCTGCAGACACGAGCATACATACAATTTACAACGCAAAGTTAATGCTCTTATCTATGAGAACTTCAAAACCCTCGAGAGACTCACAGCTTCAAAACTCCGATGTGGACAGCGCCAGTGTGGTATCGTCGTCTCGCCTGCGATGTGGGCGGCGATAGCGCGGCACGGCGATAGCGCGGGTTCTATCTTCGTGCGGATCTAGATATACTGCGACGTACGCAAGGTGGGCGGATAGTGCGGGGTTCGATCTTCGTGCGGCTCTTTTATCCAGTGTCGCCGTGTCATTGGTTAACGTACTTTACGTAAGTTTACGTTAACGTTGGGCGACTGGATATTTTTACGTCAAGTTCCCTGCGTTAACGTCCCCACCACTAGGCACTGCCAACGTCCCGCTCTTCAAGGGAAAGTACTTGGATAACTTATGCTACTAACACCGAGCTTCCTCGTGGACCGCGCGACTTTGTTATGACAAACTTGCATAACACGTATAGCGCGCCTTCCAGCAGACTTCAATCACAAGAAAGACTTCGACAGCGTTTTGCATGTTTTCAAGCTTTTCAGGAAACGACGAGATGGGCTTCTTCTTCGCCTTTATCTAGTCGAGTGCTGCAATGCCCATGAACTTTGAGTTTTGTGCTGCGTGCGTCTTATAGCGTAGATATTTGACGAATTGAGCTCCAACAAAGTGTTAATCAAAGCGATGCACACCGCGTAAGCCATGAGTACCTCGTGAACGTTATGACTCCAATACCGCCGTGGTATCAATACGAAGAGACGCAGCAGCTCTGTACTCGTTTAGCGAGCTTGACCTGCATGGAATTGTGAAAAAGAAGATGACAGCCAACTCGCAGTGCTGCTGGCTGTCTCCGGCGAGTTGAGACAGCACATTGAAGATGGCACCCAGCTTCCTGACAACCAAGTTCGCATTTCGTCGTTCCAACAGATGCGGAGATGCCGCACGCCGTTCTCTGGCTGAAACGGCCCGGAGAGTTCAAGCTGCACCTTCAACTTCAAGAACGATGCTGCGCTGGTGGCCCATCGAAATGGGCCACCTGGGCCAACGTATCCCCATTGGAAGGCGATGTCACGCGCCTCGAGGCCTGGGCGGGCACGGCTCAGGTCATCCTGAAGGCGCGTGCCTCCCCTTGGGGGCATGCAGCCGCGATATCCAGTCATCCGTGAGAGGGGCGGGGATGGGAACTTGTTAAGAAATCTTCGGGAGCTGTACGGTACGTGGCATCCACCTGAACTTCGCCTGTCAAGACGTGGCATCCACCTGACGCCTGTCAAGAAACCATACATTTAGACTCAACAGCTAACTACCATGCTACTTCGCTATAACTACATGCCTACTCCTCCCAACGAGAGCTAAACGCCACCTTGAACCGCACTACAAGTCCCGCATAATGATACTAGTTGGATAAATATCGCTCTTATCGCGCTCTGTATCGCTCTCCTGCTCAATTCGGACTCTCTTCTGCGTCCGACTGCATAGCCATCGTCATGGCCAGCACCTGATCCTGCTGGAGCTGCTCAAAGTGTTGCATCGCCGCGTACTGGTCCTCGCCCGACGCGAGCTCGAGCGCCAGCATCAGGTCCTGGTCGAACTCCGTCGCGAGTCGGATCCCAGTACGGAGGATGGACGGGAACCCTAGCGGCAGAGCCGTCGGGAACAGCTCCGTGTGCACAAACTTGCGTAGCGGCGTCTGCTTGACGGCGATCGCCGCCGAGTAGAGCTCGGCCGACCGCTTAATGTCTTCCTCCGTGTGCGGGGACCTGTCGCGCTTGTCCAGGTACTCATAAATCCTCGCCACCAAGTCCGTCGCATACGAGTCCAGATCTTCTACCTCCGACGTGAGCTGCCACAGCTCGTCTCCTTCGGAGCAGTCAAATTTGGTGCGGCAGATAGGGCACGTCTGGCTCTGGGTGCTCCAGTGCTGGAAGCAGTTGAGGCAGAAGCTGTGCGTGCAGGGCAGCGCCACCTGCTTCTTCTTGTCCATGCATATCTGGCACTCGGTCTCGTCAAAGTCCAGCTCTCCCCCGTGCTTGTTGTTTTCTCGGGGAATCTGACGGTGTGTGCGGCGCAGGACTTGACGTCCGACAGGAAGCAGTAGATGTAGTAGAACTGCGCGACCGTGAGCGTCTTGGCCTGCCCGATGGTCTCCGAGGCCCCTGGATCGTACGTTGGGTCCCTCGGGATCTCCACGCGGAAGTCGCCCAGGTCCAGCTGCAGCTCCACGGGGCGCCGCATCTTGCGGACCTCCACCGACACGTTGCCGCGGATCCGCCACACGTACGGCAGCAGCTCGGCCGCCACGTTGCGGTCAAGCACGAGGCGGAACGACAGGTAGCAGTTCTTGGGCGTGGTGCACAGCTGGGCCCTGCAAGAATCACAAAAATAGCAATACCAGACGGTCATTATTTAAGCTTTTTCTTCTTCTTCAGCTTCGGCGCCACTTCAACGTGGCTGACTGGCGACGTACCACTCGTTGGCGCTCTTCAGGTGCGTGCCGAAGTCCATGAACGTGCCCATGGCCTGGCGCACGCGCTTCTTCATCTTGTCCTCCTGTATGGACGTGGTCTGCCCCATGCTCGTCCTTGGATGGCTTCGATATCGAGACGCCTCCTCCGCTGCAAAAGCTGAAATGGCGCTTAGCTTTTTCTTTCTCTGCTTGTCTGCCCAAAACGTTTTTTTTACGTCGTCTCGCCGGGGAAAAGGGTAGCCATCTGTCAGAATACAAGCTGCAGGCTGCGAGATCCTGTGCGTACAAGCTCGATGCGCATAAGTCCTGTTTCTGCTTGGGGCGCACTGGCGCTCACTATGGGGGAAATTCTAGTGGAAGTCCCGTCTGAAGAACAGGGTTCGTGTTAAGGTTAAACCGACCGACCCGGCTTTGGGCGGCGCATGCGATGCCATGAAGTGATGTCATGGAGGCACCGCTTAGCATGCAGTGACGGCGGATGCATCGGGCCATCGTGTTGGTCGAGATGTTCCGTCTGGCAGAGAACGTTCGCATGGATGCGCGCGAGGCCTCGTTGCCAGTCGGAGACAAATTGGGGCACGCCAACAACCGAGTCGGGGCCGGTGCCAATGGCCAATAAGCTCCGCGATCGGGCCATGACACGTGCTGCGCCGATCGCTGGGCGCGTGCTTCGAGCCCACAAAACGCTTCTTGTCAACAATCGCACGGCGCCAGATGGCGGACAGTGCACGTGTAATGCACGAGTCGGTTTCAAGGTGATGATGGAGGAGATGCCCGACGACCCTTCAAGATCCAATATGGGAATTCGTATGGTCAACGCTACCTAGAGGACGCCGAAGACCGATCTCTGTGTGTGCTTGGCATCTATCGATCCGAGATGGACGACGACGAGAAGCAAGACCAGGCGGGGCCCAACACCGTGGAGCTGCATCCGAAGCGCACCACGTCGTTCGCCGCGCTCAGGAAGAAGAAGCCTCTGGTGTGTGAGTGTGTTGTGACGGCAGGAGCCTGTCGATCGATCGGTGGCTACGTGCGTGACAGCTCTTGTCAAGATTCACTGACGTGGCACTGCGCTGGTCTGTGCATTAGGTGCAGCATGACCTGGCGACCCGCATCGCGCTTGAGCGCGAGAAGACCAAGTACTGGGCACGGATCCTGCTGCTGTTCCCGCTCGTGCCCGTGTGCTTGGCGCTCACGACCATCGTCTTCGGGGGCGTGATCATCAACGTGGCCACGAACGACTGCAACTCCGACCTGATGCGTGAGCGCGCCTTTAGTAGTCTGCGGTGGTAATGCAGAGGTGGACGGGTGATGGCTGACGTCGCTGTGCACTGTGGCAGGATTCATGCAGGGCGCGGTGGTGCTGAGCCACGTGCTGGTGTTCTTCTACACGTACTGCTGGATGGGGCCCTGGCCGATCAAGAGCCTGCGCACGGTGCGCGTCTTCTACCTCGTCTACGGGCTCGTGTGTGTGTGGTGGGGGCTCTACGGCACGCTGCAGGCCGCCACGGCCACGAAGTCCGGCTTCGAGTCCTGTCTGGCCATGTCGCCGTCGCTTTACATCGTCTCGCAGTATGAGGTGGCCGCGTTCTGGGTCGTGTTCATCGCGGCTGTCGCCTTCTTAGTGAACGAAAAGACGGCGGGCATGCGGCAGGAGAAGCTGGACCAGTGGACCAAGAAGAAGGATGAAGCCAAGCGCGTCCGCGAGCAGACGCAGCAAGAGAACCGCGACCGCGTGCTGCAAGATGCGCAGGAGGAGGCCCGCAAGCTGGAGGAGGAGCAGCGGCAGAAACTCGCGGCGGACCGCGAGAAACTCTACGGCTGCAGCGACGAGGGAGAAAACCAGGAGCAGGACGACGATCTGGACGGCGCCCAGGAGTACGGAGCAGGCAATGACCTAAACGAGGAGAGACCAGAGGCAGAGGAAGAAGAAGAGGAAGAAAAAGAGGACGTGGTCCCGCTAGAAGGCGCCGTATACTAGTAGTAATACATTAAACACACCAGCAAGTTGAAGTGGCTGTGAGCTCATCAATACAGTAGTATGCGTTATAGTGGGTCAATACATCCGTGTAAAACCCATATTATAGCATAGTTGGGGTACAGCACTTAAACTTTTTCTGCTCAGAAGGAAAAACGCGGACGAAGCTCACGCGGCGCTGGGTGAGATCGATCGCTCCTGAGGGCACAAGACGCAGCATGAGCGCCAACGGCCAGACCATCACCGTGTGCGGCAACGTCTTCCGGTGCGTTCTGTGCGCGTAACCCCTTGGCGTAACCCTGTTGAGCCAACTGACGACGCCATTCTCTATGCGATCTGCAGTTTAGTGGAAACCATCGGCCGCGGCTCCTATGGCACAGTGCGTACATACAATTTCTTAGTGTAATTTTTAACCTAAAGAGGGTCTGCTAATGCACTTTTTTCCTGTGTTTTTAGGTGCACAAGGCCATTAATTTATCGTCCGGCGCCGCTGTGGCCGTCAAGATGATCGGCAAAGAAAAGCTGCGGCGGCCGCACGAGCGCCAGAGCATCGAGAAGGAGATCGAGACCATGCGCGTGGCTGTGGAGCAGTTCGAGAACGGCCACCCGCACATTGTGCGGCTGCTGTGCACGAAAGAGTCGCAGCACCACATTTTCATTGTGCAAGTAAGGATTTTTTTATGCAGCCTAAAAAATTGGGTTAAGGGGAGGTTAACTTGATTTTTTTTTGGTGTAGGAGTATTGTGCAGGGGGAGACGTCGCGCAGCTGATGAAGGCGAATAATGGCTTAACCGAGGAGCAGGCGCGGCTGTATTTGTCTCAGTTAGGTGAGTTTTCTTTAATTGCTGATGAGTTCGTGGCGCTGAGCTCATGTTTTTTGTGTAATTTTTGTGGGTTGGTTTGTAGCCTCGGGACTGCAGTTTCTTCGCTCGCAGAATGTTGTACACCGGGATTTAAAGCCTGCAAATCTGCTGCTCTCCTCACGCAATTTGGCTGCAGCAAAGCTGAAAATTGGTGAGTTCAAAGCTTTGGATTGTAACCAAGGAGAGATATTTTGCTGATTTTTTTGCTTGTGGCGGTGGAAATCAAAATGCAGCGGATTTTGGTTTTGCGCGTGAGTTGGAGTCGGAGATGATGGCTGAAAGTGTGGTGGGATCTCCGTTATACATGGCACCGGAGCTTCTGGAGTACAAGAGCTACAACGCCAAGGCGGACTTGTGGTCCGTGGGAATTATCCTTTACGAGATGCTTGCGAACGAACACCCCTTCCTTGTGGTAGATAAGTGCCACGCAACCAACCACTTGGCGCTGCGCAGGAACATCTATCGATACTACGAGCGTTACGGCCACGTTCGTCTCCCAAAGAGAGTAAAAGTTTCTCCGGAGTGTGAGCAATTGGTAGAGGCGTTGCTACGTGTTGACCCGCGCAAGCGGATCTCATTTGAGGATTTTTTCCGTGCGCCGTTCCTGCTGCCACCAGCTCCGTCAGATGCAGATGCTGCAGATTTGCATAACTCGGAGACGAAGCAAACTCTGGTTGCCGAGAAGCAGCCTGAATACGGTAAGCAGCAGACATTCCTTGCGGATGACAACAAATGGCGCTTATTCATGCGAATACCTTGTTTTAAATTGTTCTCGCAGAGGATTGGGCTACCTTTAGCGATGAATACGTGATGGTGGAAAACGAGTACGAGGATGTGGGCCGCAAGGTGCTCGATGGCCAGGATCTGAATGTGGATATTGATGGAAAGGTGAGATTAACTAATTTGACGGGCTACAGTCAGTCAGCCAAACCGCTTCTGTGACACAGATACTGACGTTATTATCCGAATATCCAGGCAAAGCACCACACCGTACCGACGATTAAAGAACACGCCCCCGTTAACGGCGCTGTGACTACGATAGTTGACGGAAGTGTCGAAATCAGAGACGTCGTGATCGACACGTCTTCCCCCGAAACAGCGAAGCGCCAGAAAAAACGTGGATGTAGCAGCTTTAACGCCTACAGCAACAGCATTCGAAGGGGAAACTAAAATGCCGGCACGGGAAGTGATTCCTGCGGCCAAAAACGATAACTGGCTTATTGGAGAACGCCGTCAATGGGTGACCGACGACAACCGTATCGAGGAGCTGCTGGGCATCTGCTACAAGAGTTTTTCGTGCGGCAGTGTGGCACTCTTCGTTCCTACTCCGTTTGGGGACTATATTGCGTTTCATGAAGGGTGCCCTCACTACTATTTGTCAGAGGAATCGATCGCCGCATCGAAGAGAGACGACAGGTTCGATTGTGGATGTGCCTTATTCTTTCGTCATCGTGCTTGTATGTGGCTAACTCTCATTGCACTCAATTCGTTTTTCGCAGAAACCCTCCGTATGTCCTCGGGCACATCGTTTACATTGAAGACCACGAAACGACTAATGTAAGGCAACCCCTGCACCCGTCCTTTTCACTGATAGCACTTGCAGCTGATCTCTACATTGTGCCGATTTCATGTTTTCAATTTCATAGGAGCTGAACCCATACTGTCTTCGCGAAGGTACCAAATATCACATCGTATCCGTGACACCGTTAGCTACTTCATCCCACGACGCCAACGGGAGCGTAGGAACTGCCGACAGTTCCTCAGCATCGGATGACCTGCCGCTCTCACAGGTGCTCACGGGTCGTACGGTCGCCGATGATGTGGAGGAACATGGTCTGCACGAAATCTCAAGCGTGCAACCCTCTTCCACGACTTCACCCTCGCAAATTGAGCACCAGCGGATATCGTTCCGCAGCTTCCAGATCAGCTCACTGGCACTGTTTTTCCTGAAGGGAGGAAAACTGCCGTATGTGGCTTTAACGAGGGTGCTCCGAACTACTATTTAGCGAACGAGTCGATTCAAGCGGCAATTTTGGGCGTGGGAAGCGATCGGACGCCGCCCGCTTACATCTGTGGTGAAATTATTTTCATTGACACATTCCAGGCTACCGAGGTACGGAGTATGTCTCTTAGCGGGTTCCTCTTAAGTAGAGTTGACATGTGTTGTGTGCTCTGTCGGTAGGATTTTAACCCGTATCGACTGCCGTACGGGACGCGCTTCCACGTGGTGACGGTCGCGAATCCAAAGAGAACGTAGCTGATAAATGCAGCAGAATTACGTGAATCTGCGAAATATGTGTTGAAGGGAGTGCATACAGCAACAACAATAAAAACTAAAGCGTGGCGTGTCATTGTTCACGGGATAAATTATTGTTCGCTCGCACCAACTAATTCAATGCCGATGTCATTGCTAAACGATGCGACTTCCTCCGGATGCCCACGGTAGTACGCGTGCCAGTAGAGCTCGTTTTCAATATTCGTGATCAGAGCCTTTGGCGCCACACGTGGGCAGCTGCAAGATAGGCTTTGTTCTCCATACTATAGTATAAAATATCTGATTTGTCGCTCGAGCCACTTCGTTTGCATTTACTTGTGGAGTGCAGACAAAATTAACCCCAGCAAAATTCGTCTTAAAAACGACAAAATCTGTGTAGGCAGATTTCGAGCGATTTTGTCTTTATCGAGACGGATAAGCAGGCCTCTGCAGATTAGGCATTAGTGCCTAGGAGCCTAATTGACTTAGACTAGGTTCCCCCGGGCCATCAGATCAGGCTCTGGTGATAGAAATGTATGGGGCCGGGCCCAGATCTTAAATTAGGCATCACATTTATACTTGGTTTCAGTATGGGTACCTCTCAGATGTGAGCAGGGCTCGCTAAAGCGACCACATCAAACTCTCTCACTATACAGTTGATGTAATTTAGCAGCAATATACTATGAATACTCTTCTCCGCTTTGAGATATAATACACACCTCTCAACCGTGTGTGCCAAGCTGATAACGAACAAAAGCACTACAGCCTCAAGGTGTCCTCGCGATACATCGCACGTCGACACTGACGAGCTGCTTGCGAAAGGCGCTACCATGCTAGAAGATGCGAATGAGCTCGTCTTGCTGGGCCGAGGTGTCCATGCTCGATGAATTGCTAAACCAATGCTTTAATTCTACAGGTGTGTTGGCGTTGCAACTTTCTGAACACAGCGCCATTACATCAAGGCTGCGAGCTCGTCATACGTCGAAGGCCAAAAAGCCGCGCTTCTTTCCGGCCTGCCCGCGGATGATGGCCCATGTGTAGAGAATTAGCACCACCAAGCGCATGCTTTCACCTAGCTTTATTATATGCTTTTCACTAAGGTTTCGACTCCAGCTATCAGAATTTGGATCAACCCGGAACCGCTTACTTCCCAGCACTATCGCACGGAGCAAGTAAGTACACAGCTGCATAGCATAGCGACATGTTGCCGGTGCCTACACTACCAGGCGTTCAGGACGCGTATTGACATCTATTTACAAGAGAAAACGAAGGATCTGGGGTTCATCTACCGGTAGTGCTATTTCGTATGAATTTTCAGAATGTCGACTGTGAAATTCTGATTTCCGACCTGAATTTTGGATTTTGACTGTCTAATTAGGCATTTTCCGGAAGCTCGGATTAGGCATTTTGGCTTTTCTCGTAACACAATGCCTAATCTGCAGAGGCCTGCGGATAAGGACAAAAATGTCATTGTCGTTGACGAACGCGAAAATGGAACACAACTTCAACATGTACCGCTTTTAACGATAAGGATCCGATAGAATTGTATGGACCCCAGAATATAATCCTGGGCTATCTCAGCAACATGATAAGCTTAGCATCCCGTTCCGCCCGCGATACGGAGGCATGAAGTGCTGTCAAACATGGTCATAATGTTGACCATGATGGACCAAACGAGGCAAAAGCCGATGGCGAAAAACGTGAAGATACCGATCCACTTGTTCTTGCCCCCAGTGCGCTTAAGCTCTTGGGTCTCGGCCTTTGCCGTGGCAGCAGTACGAGGAACACTAGCGAGCAGAGCTTAAACGCGTAGGCGATCAGGTACGTGTACGTTACCTGCCAATGCACGTACGAGTTGTCCATCAGCAGGTAGGTAGTACCAACGTCAAAGCCGCCATCAATACTCTTGGTAATGACGCTGGCGAACGGCGAAGCCAGCGTGGAAACTGTGGTGATAAGACCGTATACGGTGGCTTCATTGCCCTCCTCGATGATCTCCAACACGGCGTATGTGGAGATGATGTAGCCGATAGCACTTGGGAGATTCTCCACGAGAGGCAGACCAAGCCAGAACCATTGACTGCGGTACACGTCCCAAATGGTGAAGAAGGTGGGGAAGGCGTCGATAACGATCACCGCGATTTGCGCGATCGCGATCATCCAACGCCAATTCCAGTTAAGACCAAACTGCTTGGTCAGATATAGCGAACCAGCAGACACGAGCGATCCGATGATGCTAGCCACGCTGCTGTTCACAGGTGTCACACCCACCCAGTAGCTCTGGATCGGACTTGACGCAGTCACCGTGACCCAAGAGAAAACGTTGCGACAGAAGCGGAAAATCACGATCTGGTACACAACACGCTCCTGGACAAGATCGTACAGCGCCCAGAAGTACTTTCGCGCAGAGCGACGATGAGTCTTTTCCTCTGTAATACAGAACCACGAGAATGGCATCACCGCCAGTGAAAATGCAGCACATACGCCCATGATAGCGTTGAAGCCCATGGAACTGGAGAAGGTACCACCGTAGTCGGCGCTGTTGAGTCCAAAACCAATCATCGCCGATGAGATAATCACAAACACATCCTGTACCACGAAAACCATGGACTGTAGCGTGCCACGAGTCTTCAAAGGCTCACGTTGAGCTAATTCGACAAGAATACCATCTGATGCCGTGAAGGCCACCACACTACCCAGATTGGCGATAACCATGAGAAAGATGTACTTGACTCCCGAATGCTGTGCACCGGTGTTGAGTTGCGCAGTCTGCTCAGCCGTGAGGCTTGTGAGCGATGCCCAAGTCGCGTCAGGGTAGTACGGGTCGCCGATAGGGAGAATGGTCATCACCACCAGCGACACGAAACACACGCCCCAGCCGATAAGAATGTACGGTCGACGTCGATAACCGAAGATCGGGTAGCAATCCGTAATGATACCAATGAAGACCTTGAGCGTGTACGGTAGCGTGATTAAGACACTAGCCGACGTGGTCTCATTGCCGGACATGCGCAGATAGTTGGTCAGGAATGGGTACACCACGCTGTACATCGTGCCGTAGACAACACCAATGGCGGCGTACTGCGCCAGCAGACCAATGTTACCCCAACTGTACAGGTTGGGTGGACCTCCCGGGCGAAGGGCACCATCCTCGAGTACTCCAAGTTCGGGAGTCTTCACCTCTTGGTAGTCTTCATTCTTGGGCGGCAGGCTCGAGTTTGACAAGCGCTGCAGACCAGCAGCGTTCATCGTGGTGCCTGGCTGCATCGTTACAAGTTGGGAAATGAAGTCTGTCTCCGACTTAAATGGCAGGCAACCGAGCAGACTCTGGCGGTGGGCTTCCTGCGGTCATGTGGACTGGATGGCAAGCTACGCTCAGCGATGGACGTCAGTGTGCCCCGCAACGCTGCACGGAGGTGCAACGGGGTGCGTGCATCGCGCCAATCATAATGTCCCTGCGTCGTAGATGGTGTGCAGCATTTGACGAAGAAAGGGGCAATGTCTTAGCGGGAAGTGAGAGATGCGTCGTGAACTGTCAACAACAGTCGCTGCAACTCGCTGAGTCGGTCCACGATCGTCGAAATCGCTGCATCTGTCCAAAGCAAATTGTTATCGATGTTTATTGCAGCATGTAACATGTAGTGGCAGCCATCCATCGCGAAGTGCCAGCACCAATATTCGAGGGCAATGCACTAATTAGGCTGTAGATAAGGAGCTGAGACCGACTTTTTCACTCCGGCCGTTGTTCGCATTTCACACATGAGCCCACACTTCATAAAGTGTGGGCTCACTTGCTGCTTGATTCGTGGCACGCGGCCTGCAACCAATCAGATGCACACCCCCACCGAAAAGCGATCGGTGAAGAAATGCAAACGAAGTGAATTGACTTGGGTCTGCTGTCGCCACCAAATCCCCCTCGTCACAACAGCAAACGGCCCAGCAGGATACACACCGACAGCAGGAACAGCTGATTTACTGTCTTGACTTGGCCTGCCCTCAAACATCCGCGACGGGCAGTAGCTGCAACGAAAAGATGCCTGGATACTATCCAGTGGATAGATAACACCTTGACTCAAGGCTCAAGAGCTCGGTTCGTGGCCTCGCCAATCGCAGTGAGCAACGCTGCAACAAGAACTGCTTCGTTACCCCGGGAACGACCACCAGGAAAGCACACCACAATATTATAAGGCAGTTCTGCTAATTAACACTCGGTTTGCGACTACTTAAGTACTTTTTATTCGGTAAAAAAAACGCTTAAAAGCGGTGAGTTGTGAGCGTAAAAGGATAAAAGAAGGTCGAGTAAAAAGTTGTGTTGAAAAGATAGTCCTGAAAGTATTAATTATTGTGATTTGAGTCAAATCAAAGCACAAAGTCGCGCGGTGCCGCACGAAGAGAAGCTCTGAATATATTTAACGGAAATTCCTGAATAATACCCTGTACCCGAATAGTACCCTCTCGGAGTAACCTCATCGTAACCCCATGTAACCTTGCCTTCACTGGCCACTCCGGCGACCAACCATCTCATAAGAGGCTACCTCACTATTTAAAACAGCCATAGCCAACCATTCAAGCAGCCCAGATCTATTTCGAGCTACCAGAACGTCATTATTCGCCAAAATGCCAACAAGGATCCCCATCAGCATTTGGCGCAAGCAAGAGGTCCTTCGGTGGATCGAACAAGAAGGTGACGGCGTCCCTACGCGAGCAATTACGCACTTCAGTGCGAAGGGCTGGAAGCTAGACGGCGGCAGCGTGCGCAGGTGGTGGCGTGACCGTGAAAAACTGCTGGCTGCTGACCCGGCCAACAGACGTGTAGCAGGTGGTGGGAGGCGTCCTCTTTCAGGCGCAATGGAGGAAGCGCTCTACGATGAGGTCGTGGCCAAGAGGATCAAGAAGCAGAAGGTGACACGTGAGTGGATTGGCCATATGGCCAGAGTTATTTTCGCGTGTCAATGTACCAGCAGCGCCAGCCCTGGTGGCTTCACAGCCTCCCCTCACTGGATCACGAGCTTCATGCGTCGCTACGGGCTGTCTCTCCGGCGTCGCACCAACCTCACAACGCTCAGTGATGACAAGCTAGTGGATCGCGCCGTTTCGTACATGAAGTTCCTGCAAATTGCTAGGCCTGAAATGGACCTAGAGCGCACGATTCTGATGGATGAAACGGCCGTCTATTTTGAAGACGCGCGTAATCAGACCGTGGACATCACCGGAAGTCGCCACGTTGTGGTCCGCTCGACTCGGTTTTCATCGATGCGGATTACCGCAGTACTGGCGGTGTCAGCGTCGGGCAAAAAGCTGCCACCACTTCTGATAATGATGATGATATGGAAGGGTACAGCATTGCCCTCGTTTGACAAAGTTGGTGGCGTTTATGTGGCCCACCAGCCTCATGCGTGGGTTGACAGCCAGCTGTTGAAGCGCTGGATTGACCTCGCCTTCCCGCTAGTCGATACGGGCGAAGGAAAGCATCTTGTTTGGGACTCGATGCGCGCATATCTCAAGGAGGTGAAGGCTAAGTGCGCTGCTCGTAACGTGAGCATGTGTGTCATTCCTGGGGACTCACGCCATACCTACAAGCGGGCGATATCGGCATCTACAAGACGTTCAAGGACCTGTTGTACCTCGAGATTAACGCGTGGAAGGAGAGCGATAAGGTGGAGTACACCAGGTTCGGTAACCCTCGTATGCCGTCGGTAGGGATTGTCTGCGGGTGGGTCAGGAAGGCTTGGCGCGACACGGACACCGGTACGGTGGCCAATTCAGTCGCTGCTGCAGGTTTTGCTGACCACTGCATGGACTGGCATATTGCAAGACACGACGTGTACGGAGAGAGGTTTCAAGGGAAGTGGGAGGCTTCGAGGGAGGCCGAGCAGGACGAGGTTGACTTCAACCTCGACGATCTTCACGATGCGCTCGATGACATTGCTCTGATTGACGAGTAGGCATGGCAAAGTAGACTGTAACCACGAGTAATATAGTGTAACCTTTTGTGAGCAGATGAGGGTACTGTTAAATAGTGCCCCGGGTATTGTTCGGGAATTTACGTTAGTTTCAGTGTGGAAAAGGGAACTAATGTTAAAGACGCTAAAAGAGGAAACTATGCACTAGCCAGCGTTTTTGTTGTTGCTTACGCGGCGTGAACGCGGTCACATGCAAGCTCTAATTGTTCTAGTCTACGAGTTTCGTCTAGAGCCGACTGCGACGGAGTGAAATACTTTAAAAAGTCGAGGGAAGAGGCTCCAAGAGATACAAGTGCCGCATAGACCTGACTCGAGTAACGGCGACGTAAAATGAGGAGCGCTGAGGAACCCGTCTGGTGTGGTGTCGTAAAAGGCCAATGATAACCTTTTCCACTGTTAAACCTTGGCACTTTTCATATGTTAAAGCAAAGGCTGGAACAAGGGAATTTGGTCCACAGTGAGTGCGAAGATCGATCTCGAATTAAAGTCTTGACATCAGTGTGAGTGATGCGTTGTACTGGGGTAACCCCAAGTGGAACACACGAAATGATTTGTCGCCCTTCAATTGAGCGTTCGTGAAGTTTCATGAAGACTGCATCAGCTGGTTGCGAATGGTGACAAATTGAAATACCCTCATCATTAACAACGCGAACAGAGTCGGCAGATGGTAACTGGAAGCCAACAGCAGTGCCAATTGTTCCATTAGCAAGATGGAGAGCGCGGGATACGTTTTGGTACACAGCATGGGAAGACCAACAGCGAGAGTCATGACCATGGGGATGCCACCGGTTTTGTCACTCGAATAGATCTAAGGCTGCGAACTTGTCCTTGAGAAAGTTGAAAGCGTCGGTGCGAAACACTTGCAGGGAAATAGTGCAGCGGCTGACCTGTGAACGTGCAGTAATTCCGCACAGCTAAAGCGTTAAATTTCGACACGTCAATGCGTTGGATGTAACAATTATCGGGCAGAAAGACTTGAGTTGAGTTGATGTCAAATCAGTCCAATTGTTTTCAGAACACTGCAGATTCACGAATTCAATATCTTCTTGCCTGTAATCGCCAAAACGCCATCGGTATAAAATATCTCTCACACTGGGTCGTCCCGATGACGCATATTTTCTTCCAACATGATCACTTCATTTATTTCACGGTATGAGTCTATTCCACGTTGCCGGAGTAGATAATCTGCAGACTGGTCTGTGGCGTTATTAGAATGCTGGTGCGACGCAGGAAGCGGTAGAACGCAGAATGTCCAGCAACAGGAAGTTGTTGCAACCAGTCGCCGACAAACAGTACGTATACTCCCCCAAAGCGTTTATCGGGTTTGTTTTTAATTGACGAAGCGCGATGTCAATCATACCAATGAATTTTGCGTCGGTAGTTGACACTTCGTCCATAATCAGCAACTTTAAGCGAGCAAAGTTCTCTTTGTCAACGATTTTGTAGCGTTTTCATGGGCATCTGTTCTGATTCCCCACTGAAACAATTTGTGAATAGTTTGGCCGTATGCAGCCTCTGCTGCTACTCCTTGGTAAGCCACAGTTCTTATTGCATCATTGCTACTCCATGAAGATGCAAGAGTTTGAAAAGCACGAATTACCTGACTTTTCCTGCGCCCCCAAGAAAAGCAATCACTTGCTTCACTGGATTGTCTGATATCAGAGATTCCAAGAACGACTTGGCAACTCGGACAAATGCCTTGTGTTGTTTTTTGTTGAGTCTACAAGAAAGTGATACTTCTTTCAGTGAAACTTTTAGGGATATATTCTCTGGAGGTCGAGCGGTGTCTTGTGTTGTAGGATCGATCCAAATCGTAGCGTCGGCTAGTGCACCCGTTAACAGCGAAACTCGAGTTGGAAAAATGTCGTCAATACGATCGGAAATTGGACTTTCAGGCGGTTTGGTTTGTTCTTCTTGGAGCAAAATCTGTTCAGCAATTGCAATACACCGGTCCAAATCATCCACATCCATAGTGTTATAAGAATGAGAGTAAGAGGAAAGCAGCTGCTGCGAATTCGCTGCCAAGCCGGCAGCATCATTAGCCTTTGGAATGGAACTTAACTGCGTACTGGATGCTGGCAAAAGTGCTGTGTCAGCCGCGTCTTCGTCGGCCAAGTTGCGTCCTCCGATTCGTCAGGATCGTAAATGGAGTCGCTATCACTATCCAAGTCTCCAAGGAAGAGCCCTGAGTATACGTTAAGTACCGTTCCGTGTCTTCATTGATACGTTGTCGAGCAAGTTCGCGAGATGTGTAATAGTCGTTGGAATGATCAGCAAATTATCTAGCTTCAGCGGGTGCCGAATCGTGCCACCAAAGTTGAAATACATCGTTCGTAGAAGACGCACTTGTAATGTTAAAATCTTAGTAAGCGCGAAATGGATGGAA
>JAAVTI010001075.1:0-10319 GCA_011947335.1 Phytophthora constricta | reverse complement strand
GGAGGCGTCCTCTTTCAGGCGCAATGGAGGAAGCGCTCTACGATGAGGTCGTGGCCAAGAGGATCAAGAAGGAGAAGGTGACACGTGAGTGGATTGGCCATATGGCCAGAGTTATTTTCGCGTGTCAATGTACCAGCAGCGCCAGCCCTGGTGGCTTCACAGCCTCCCCTCACTGGATCACGAGCTTCATGCGTCGCTACGGGCTGTCTCTCCGGCGTCGCACCAACCTCACAACGCTCAGTGATGACAAGCTAGTGGATCGCGCCGTTTCGTACATGAAGTTCCTGCAAATTGCTAAGCCTGAAATGGACCTAGAGCGCACGATTCTGATGGATGAAACGGCCGTCTATTTTGAAGACGCGCGTAATCAGACCGTGGACATCACCGGAAGTCGCCACGTTGTGGTCCGCTCGACTCGGTTTTCATCGATGCGGATTACCGCAGTACTGGCGGTGTCAGCGTCGGGCAAAAAGCTGCCACCACTTGATAATGATGATGATATGGAAGGGTACAGCATTGCCCCTCGTTTGACAAAGTTGGTGGCGTTTATGTGGCCCACCAGCCTCGCGCGTGGGTTGACAGCCAGCTGTTGAAGCGCTGGATTGACCTCGCCTTCCCGCTAGTCGATACGGGCGAAGAAAGCATCTTGTTTGGGACTCGATGCGCGCATATCTCCAAGGAGGTGAAGGCTAAGTGCGCTGCTCGTAACGTGAGCATGTGTGTCATTCCTGGGGGACTCACGCCATACCTACAAGCGGGCGATATCGGCATCTACAAGACGTTCAAGGACCTGTTGTACCTCGAGATTAACGCGTGGAAGGAGAGCGATAAGGTGGAGTACACCAGGTTCGGTAACCCTCGTATGCCGTCGGTAGGGATTGTCTGCGGGTGGGTCAGGAAGGCTTGGCGCGACACGGACACCGGTACGGTGGCCAATTCAGTCGCTGCTGCAGGTTTTGCTGACCACTGCATGGACTGGCATATTGCAAGACACGACGTGTACGGAGAGAGGTTTCAAGGGAAGTGGAGGCTTCGAGGGAGGCCGAGCAGGACGAGGTTGACTTCAACCTCGACGATCTTCACGATGCGCTCGATGACATTGCTCTGATTGACGAGTAGGCATGGCAAAGTAGACTGTAACCACGAGTAATATAGTGTAACCTTTTGTGAGCAGATGAGGGTACTGTTAAATAGTGCCCTGGCTATTGTTCGGGAATTTACGTTAGTTTCAGTGTGGAAAAGGGAACTAATGTTAAAGACGCTAAAAGAGGAAACTATGCACTAGCCAGCGTTTTTGTTGTTGCTTACGCGGCGTGAACGCGGTCACATGCAAGCTCTAATTGTTCTAGTCTACGAGTTTCGTCTAGAGCCGACTGCGACGGAGTGAAATACTTTAAAAGTCGAGGGAAGAGGCTCCAAGAGATACAAGTGCCGCATAGACCTGACTCGAGTGACGGCGACGTAAAATGAGGAGCGCTGAGGAACCCGTCTGGTGTGGTGTCGTAAAAGGCCAATGATAACCTTTTCCACTGTTAAACCTTGGCACTTTTCATATGTTAAAGCAAAGGCTGGAACAAGGGAATTTGGTCCACAGTGAGTGCGAAAGATCGATCTCGAATTAAAGTCTTGACATCAGTGTGAGTGATGCGTTGTACTGGGGTAACCCCAAGTGGAACACACGAAATGATTTGTCGCCCTTCAATTGAGCGTTCGTGAAGTTTCATGAAGACTGCATCAGCTGGTTGCGAATGGTGACAAATTGAAATACCCTCATCATTAACAACGCGAACAGAGTCGGCAGATGGTAACTGGAAGCCAACAGCAGTGCAATTGTTCCATTAGCAAGATGGAGAGCGCGGGATACGTTTTTGGTACACAGCATGGGAAGACCAACAGCGAGAGTCATGACCATGGGGATGCCACCGGTTTTGTCACTCCGAATAGATCTAAGGCTGCGAACTTGTCCTTGAGAAAGTTGAAAGCGTCGGTGCGAAACACTTGCAGGGAAATAGTGCAGCGGCTGACCTGTGAACCTGCAGTAATTCCGCACAGCTAAAGCGTTAAATTCGACACGCAATGCGTTGGATGTAACAATTATCGGGCAGAAAGACTTGAGTTGAGTTGATGTCAAATCAGTCCAATTGTTTTCAGAACACTGCAGATTCACGAATTCAATATCTTCTTGCCTGTAATCGCCAAAACGCCATCGGTATAAAATATCTCTCCACACTGGGTCGTCCCGATGACGCATATTTTCTTCCAACATGATCACTTCATTTATTTCACGGTATGAGTCTATTCCACGTTGCCGGAGTAGATAATCTGCAGACTGGTCTGTGGCGTTATTAGAATGCTGGTGCGACGCAGGAAGCGGTAAGAACGCAGAATGTCCAGCAACAGGAAGTTGTTGCAACCAGTCGCCGACAAACAGTACGTATACTCCCCCAAAGCGTTTATCGGGTTTGTTTTTAATTGACGAAGCGCGATGTCAATCATACCAATGAATTTTGCGTCGGTAGTTGACACTTCGTCCATAATCAGCAACTTTAAGCGAGCAAAGTTCTCTTTGTCAACGATTTTGTAGCGTTTTTCATGGGCACCTGTTCTGATTCCCCACTGAAACAATTTGTGAATAGTTTGGCCGTATGCAGCCTCTGCTGCTACTCCTTGGTAAGCCACAGTTCTTATTGCATCATTGCTACTCCATGAAGATGCAAGAGTTTGAAAAGCACGAATTACTTGACTTTTTCCTGCGCCCCCCCAAGAAAAGCAATCACTTGCTTCACTGGATTGTCTGATATCAGAGATTCCAAGAACGACTTGGCAACTCGGACAAATGCCTTGTGTTGTTTTTTGTTGAGTCTACAAGAAAGTGATACTTCTTTCAGTGAAGCTTTTAGGGATATATTCTCTGGAGGTCGAGCGGTGTCTTGTGTTGTAGGATCGATCCAAATCGTAGCGTCGGCTAGTGCACCCGTTAACAGCGAAACTCGAGTTGGAAAAATGTCGTCAATACGATCGGAAATTGGACTTTCAGGCGGTTTGGTTTGTTCTTCTTGGAGCAAACTCTGTTCAGCAATTGCAATACACCGGTCCAAATCATCCACATCCATAGTGTTATAAGAATGAGAGTAGAGGAAAGCAGCTGCTGCGAATTCGCTGCCAAGCCGGCAGCATCATTAGCCTTTGGAATGGAACTTAACTGCGTACTGGATGCTGGCAAAAGTGCTGTGTCAGCCGCGTCTTCGTCGGCCGAAGTTGCGTCCTCCGATTCGTCAGGATCGTAAATGGAGTCGCTATCACTATCCAAGTCTCCATGGGAAGAGCCCTGAGTATACGTTAAGTACCGTTCCGTGTCTTCATCGATACGTTGTCGAGCAAGTTCGCGAGATGTGTAATAGTCGTTGGAATGATCAGCAAATTCTCTAGCTTCAGCGGGTGCCGAATCGTGCCACCAAAGTTGAAATACATCGTTCGTAGAAGACGCACTTGTAATGTTAAAATCTTGATAAGCGCGAAATGGATGGAAGAGCACAAGCATAGCTCGTTGATATTCTTCGCGTTTTTCACAAGATATATCATCACTGCGCATATCAGGAAGCCGCTTTCCAAGCATGCAGCAAACAGCGGGGACAGAGCGGCGATGCAACGTATGAGATCCCGCTTGTGTGTGCGGGGTCAAAAACTTTAAACCTTTCTTGTTTTTCTTCTTTTGCCACAAGCGATAAAACGTCATCATACTTGTGTTCTCAAGGTCTGCAGACCGGTATATGTAGTCGAAGAACGGGCTAGTTGCTCGATAAACCGGCTGGGTTTCGTCCGGACTGAGCACAACTCCAATTGACGCGCCATCAAAAACGGCCTTGACACAAGACCACATGTGAACGTTTTGAAATTCCACCGAATAATAAAATGGAGATTCCCGCTCGAGATATAGGGCTGCAAGAGGAGCAGATACTTCTTGTGGGTTCGACAACGAGCAGCACATCGATTGAATACAGCGACGACCAGCAGCGACCGCATTGTCGCACTCAGCCAAGCGTTGTTGTGCTTTGTCGTAGGCGTGTAAATGGATCGCCAGCAGGTTTTCGATAGTATTTTGATCTTTTGTCGCGTACTTAATCATGTAGTATGCTTTCTCTGGTCCTGGAGGGAACGATACGTGTGAGTAAAGTAAAGATAAAACGCTGAAGCGAAAAACGCAAACGAAAAGTGGATGTACCTTCGGCAGCTGTAAGAAATTTGACGTCGTGATTGGATTTGAAGACGCTGGTAATCAGGGGAATGTAGGTGTTTAGATACTCGCAACCAATGTTGCGCTCAAGCGAGACTTTGTCTTGCGCTGTCCATTCACTTTTGTGTTGCGGTTCCTTCGGGAAAACATTCGGCAAACTTTCCCAGCAGGCGTGCGTTTAGATGACTTGAAACATGAACGACAGTGGCGCCAATGGTGCACTTGATAATCGAGAAGCGACCGGCACAAAATCAAGTTTTGACGGGGACAGCTTTTTGAACATAGAGGTAGTGAAGCCGGGCTAGCTCTTGCGTGATGAATAACTGAATCACACCATGAAGTGGGTTGGACAGCATTCAGACCAGCGTAGTGTTCCATGCGGGCGCGGATAACTTCGTCAGCTCCAAAAGATGAAGAACAACTGCTACATTTGCTAGTTACCGGTCTGACAGAAGCTCGTCTGGGCTTTTGAAAGGCTTCAACCGTAAACGATTCAGGAGACAGCGGACTAGCGTTACAACGTGGACAGCGCGTCGTCTCCATCGGGAACGATGCAGCAGCTATGGATTCCACATAAGCGATTAACCGCCGACGTACCTCGTTAGATTTGCACGCAGTATAATATTCATCGACGGTTTTCGGCATGTCCTCGACCCATATTAACATGTGCGCATGCAAATTTCCTGTGGAGCCTTGAGCTTCAGTAGAGGAAAAATAAGCCTTTGTGACACCGAAAATACCCGATCCAGGCCTTGAGCAGTTTTTGCTTGTATCCCAATTTAACACGACTTCCACCATGACATTCATAAGGTATCGCTACAGGATTGCTGGTCGCTATTTGGCCAAGTTTAGCCTTTGTAAACTCGAGACATTCGTGTACTGAGCTCCGAGTAGAATCCAGTAAATCGTCAGACATTTCACTGGCCAAATTCGCAATGCGGTATGTTGCATTACAATCAGGTGTAATTGTAAAAAAATAGCGGGCTGGCCAAAAGCTAATTGCATCGACATTACCTTTGCTCGTGCTTGCGCAACAGGGGGCTTGGAAGCTCAGCATTTGCAGCTATGGCGATTCTGCGTTCTTCAAGATGCTTGATATGGTTTAGTAGCTGTTCTCTATCCACGTTAGCTGCACTGCGCATTGTTCCAGGGGATAGTCTCGAGCACAAATACACAGCTTGGGTCGCCCGATGCCTTGCAATTATATCAAAAGCGACTAAACCAAATGATGGATGCCTCGCAAATCGCCGCGATGACAGCCGAAGGCAATATCTAATGAATTCCTCTAAACCAATTGGTATAGGACGGTCTTCGTCGAGGCCGCCTCGGCCGTAGGGGAAGAGCTCACAAAATGAATAGACCCAAAACTCCTTGTCAAAATCTGACAGAATCCCAGAAGACCGCTGAACAACAACGTTGGATTTGTCAAGAATACGGCGCGTTAGCTGTATATCATCTTCCATCCCGAAATTTGTTACCAGAGCTGTGGCGGATTGGCACATTACTTCTTCATTACCTGTGCGAGCGTTCAAGTGGGTCGGCTGGGGTTCATTGTGACGGCGATGCGATTCATCAAGTTGTTGAGCAATGTTGCCAGAGGGAAGACACGACGATGTCTTATCAACGCTTTCGTTATTTTCGTTTTCGTCATCAATATCATCGTTTTTAGCGCAGTCTAACACAACGTTAGTCGAAACGGCAAATGTTTCAAATTTAGCTTGGTCAGCCACAGTAATGTTTTGGTACAAACGGTTATGGCCCGATACCAGCGTAGCTGCTTAAAAATACGCGGAATTCGAACCTGGTATTGTTTCATCGTTTTGGCCTTTTGGATGGGTGTCATACATCCAACCATTGTAACCCCGATCGTTCCATTAGACACAACTTCAGCTGGTAACAAGTCCGCAGGAGGTGACGGTGCGGCACGAAAGTAATATGCATGAGAACGGATAGAAGTTTGCTTCCCACCTTGCACCACGGTGAGAAAACGTGTTGGTTGAGCCAAGTTCACCATCGCATGTTCAGTCATGGTCGAATCGTGGAAAATTGAATCCATCTCTCCAACATATAGTCCGTTAGCAATAGCAAACTTAGGAGCCTTTGATAACGTTTTGCGCGACAGAGAATCGAGACAAGCTTTGCAAATCTGGATTTTTACTTGGGAATCGGCCGATATAACTCCCTTTCTAGAAAGCAGCATACCAGCCAACGCTGGACTTGAGGTAGAAACGTCATAGTGGTCAATTAGCTCGCTGCAAAGACTCGAGGGGGCTTCAATCGCATCCGCATGTTTTGCAGAAGTACCTTGCAGCGGTTAATATACTTAGTTTCGATCTCTCGGACTGGATGAAGACAATCGCAGACGCAGCAGCATTTGTTGACCAAGTATGAATTTGAAAGTCGGTCCTCACACTCACGCTGTAACTCTTGTGTTCGCGAAAATGAAATGGGTTCCAGATCTTCGACGAAGCGGCTTTCAATTTGATGCTTTCGTTTTCGACGCCTTTCACGCTCGCGCTTGTTATAAAAGGGATCAGCTGCTCGTTCGACCTTTTTCTAGCAGCATCTAGTTCTTTGGTTCGAGCCGGCATGACGAGCCAACGTTCTGAAAGCGTAAGTGATACATTTGCTGCCTGTCGATCACCAACAAACGGATAGATTGAATATTGCGAAGATTGTTCGCGTGCTTTGTTGGAAATTTCTAGGTTGAATACGGCGACGAAAGTTCAGGGCGCTTTATCGGTATTACTCTCGGATGCAACAATGGACGCATTTGGGCGAGAAAACATCTACGCAGTTTCTCGGCAGAATCATTGAGAAAGCCGAAATATATACGGTGATAACAAGTCCGTGGAAGCCCGGGTCAATATACAATAATACAGTAGAGTGAAGGTTAAAAAATCGTGCTTATAGATAACTACTTGGTCATGTTTTATCAACGAGCCATCAATCGTGTCACATTGTAAACGCTTAAAGGGAGGAGGTAAACCGCCGTGTGGATGCATCGGTAGCAGCAAACGAAATCAGTTGCGAAAGCGTTGAATAAGAAGTGCATTGCGGGATGGCGACGAAGAAAGCACGCAGGCGATCAACTGAAAAAGCACGAGGGAAAACAAGAAACACAAGTAAGAAATACAAGCAAGCGACCCTAGACAACTTTATATGTTCTATCACGAGAAACCAGTCTGATGGTGGCCAAGATGAAGAATACAACGAAATTAGGGGATGCATTGGTGAACTGTCGCTCAGTGATAGAGGAGACGACAAGTGCGAGTGTAGTGTCGAGTGCAAAGACGATTGCAAAAATCGAGAAAAGCGCGTTGAGTGTTCGCGAAGTTCTTGCAGTCTTGAAGGAACGTGTTTCAATCGGTCTTGGTTGGCATATCGTATTGCTCCCGTAAAATTGGAGATTCGAGACGTCGAAGGTAAAGGAAAAGGAGCGTTTGCGGCGGAGGCTATATTAAAGAGTACCATCGTCCGAGAATATGTGGGCGAGATAATTGGCAGTGACGAAAAGTTGGCTCGAGAAAGAGCCCAAGGGTGCGAATATATGATGGAGTATGTATCGGGTAAATACATAGATGCGCGGAACGTCGGGAATGCATCGCGGTATTTTAATCACAGTTGCGACCCGAATTGCAGCGCTGAGGAATGGACCGTAGCAGGATATTTCCGAGTTGGAATTGTCGCCATACGAAACATAAGTTGCGATGAAGAAATATGTATTCATTACGGCGACGAATACGATTTAGAAACGTGCTTGTGTAGCAAGTGTGTCAGCCATTGAAGGCGTTGAAGTGAGTAGTTAATATGACAAAATGGCTTTCAGTGAAGAGCGGATTTGTGTGATTGCAATACACCGGTCTAAATCATCCACATCCATAGTGTTATAAGAATAAGAGTGAGAGGAAGGCAGCTGCTGCGAATTCGCTGAAACTCAGAGGTTACCGTGGCTAGCTGCGGAACTCCGTAACATATAATTGATGAAGACCACTCGTGGTTGGCATTTAAAAAGTCAGCAAAAAAGTCTTCTGGGCTTCCGCCAGCACACGGCACAATCGTCGAAGCTAAACGATTCCCATGCTCAAAGACTTCATTAACCTTGTTGCTCACCTAAAGTACCAAACGTGGAATTCGGAGAATTGGTTTTATCCACCACAACGGGCTGAAAAGTGCAGTGTCTTAAGCCTCCTCCGTAACCGCGATTGTCTATGGTAGTACCGGCATCTCCACCAGCTCGTGTCGCAAAAGAAATGAATTTTGGTGAAGACGCATGGCGTGGGTGCCATGTCCACTGAAGCGGGGGGCGGCTGAGGGCGCTGAGGTGCTTTAGGTCATGGCGCCGTAAAACACTTTTCTCTTGATTGTTTTGCAAATATATCCACATTCACTTCTGCTGCTCCATACCAAACATCACGTAGCTAAACAACTTGTATGCTAAACGTTCGATTTGGTGACAGGTTTGTTTGTGAAGTTGATAAAGATCTTTGTCATGGTGCGTTGTTTTCACTTTACTTTGCATGCATAGGACGCCATTCGAACAGCAACCACCACGATGGCCGAGAGGTCTGGTGAGGGAGAGCGCGCAGGTTTGGAGCGGAAAAGTGCTATCAATGCCTGCCTTTGGGTAAATACAATGATAGCACCTACTCGGACGCATTGGTTTGAGGCCAAAATCTTCAATCTGTTATAGCGTTGCATAAGATGCCATTCGAATTGCAATTAAGTGAAGGTTTGGAGCAGAAAGTGTTATCAATGCCTGCCTTTGGGTAAATGAAATGATAGCACCTACTCGGACGCGCTGGTTGCGGCCAAAATCTGTTATAGCGTTTTGCGTTGCGAGGAGAGATTCGTTTTTTTAGCGGTCGGGGCATACAAGTTGTGAGTTATGGTTGCGTTGCCGTATGTAGAAAAGCAGCTCGCACAATAGCCGGAGTCCAGCCGTATTTGTCGGAGACCTGGTTAACGATACTCATGTCCACTGCTTTGGGGAAGTACGACGCAAGCCATCGGGCGATGTGCAGGCGACCCCAAGCACCGCCCCGCGAAAGCTCGTCTTGGTGCAACCTTCGGATCGGCAACGACGTAAAAACTGTAGCAGGGTCGTGTTTCCAGCTGAAACAGCGTAGTCCATAGCTTTGGGGGTGCCGCCTTCGCTTCGATTATCATGAAACCATTGGATGAGCTCCATGTTGCCACTAGCGATTGCTGCATCCAAAGCGGCCACAGTGCAACCTTCACGGCGATGAAGATTAAGCCACTTCACAACATCGATGGATCCCGCAGCAGCGGCCCTGTCCATCGCAGCTGGCGTAGCTCCTTTCTGGCGGTGCCGATTTAGCCAAACAAGCGTTTCCAAATGCCCTCCTGCAGCGGCATTGTCCATCGCCAACACCGTGCATCCTCTCCACGATTCAGGTGCAACCAACGAACGACATCAATGTGTCCATTAGCGGCGGCAAAGTCCATGGCGTCGCTGGTACACCCCTCTTGACGGTATAAATGCAGCCAAATAACAACATCTAAATGACCAGACAAATCCATAGCATTTGTAGAGGCAGCGCTGAGCGGGCTTAACCACTCTACTATGCGACGATGGCCACACCCAGCGGCGTTGTCCAAGACAACAGAATCGTATTGCAATGGATAGTGGCGTAGCAACCATTTCAGCAGCTCCAAGTGTCCATTACGGGCGACAGCAATAAATGCGCGCGTAGTGCAACCTTCGGATCTGTAACGATGAAGCCACTGCAGGATGTAGACGTGGCCGGACGCTGCGGCCCTATCCATTGCATCCGTTGTACAGCCCTCGATTCTATTTTCATGAAGCCATTGAACGACGCGAAGATGGCCTCTTTGAGCAGCATTGTCCATCGAACGTGTGGTCGCAGTTGCCCCTATCGAATGGGCCCAGATCAAGAATTCCAACTCTCCTCGATAGGCGGCATAGTCCAGTGACGGTGTTACTGTCGACAATTGCTGGTGCATCCATTGCGCCAAAGCCAGCGGTGCACAGGAGAAAACCTCCTCTAGAATGTGCCTAGACCAGTTTCTTTGCAAAGCTACCACCCATACCAAAATTTAT